>VDFB02373414.1:0-208853 GCA_007258455.2 Sequoia sempervirens
TGCAAACATTTTGAACAATTGTGTAAGTCCCCTCGTGAAAATAGCAAATCACAACGAACCAACTGAGGGTGTTCCATTGCATTATCGGAACCTTGGAGTTGAACGTACGATCTCTCTCGCAATCCTAGCGTACGGAATACTTTGATCAAGAGAAAATGGAGTAGCCTTCGGATACTTCGTTCTGTTGATTGGTGCGGTCACAAAAATCACATCAACACAGCCTGTGTATCTAAAATGAGTTCTTTGAATACCAATGTTTTGTTTAACATGAGCTCTTCAGTCTCAATATACATTTCTTTGTTTGGTATTACTGCATTGGCACATAAGATTTCCAAACGTTCTTCATTCAAAGTATACCAACTTTTCAAATCTCTTTCCATAGATTCCAAGCTTTGTTTGAAAGTGTCAGAAGCTTGGCGTAGTTTCAACTTTACTATCTTTACATTAGTCATCACATCAAGGCCCTTTTTAATCACTTGAGTACTTTGATTTATCAATTGATCAACCCAAGAATCAACTGCCCTTGCTTTTTGTCCAGCTTTTTTAATTTGTTTAATGGATTCTTCAGAAATAGAGGAAGACAATGAATCAACCATCTCTGAAGATTTGGTAATTTTTTGAATTACTGAAACAAGTTGTGCATTCTCCTCTTTCAGTTTTTCTTTCTTAGCCAAGAGTTCATTATAACTATATGCCAAGACTATTACTGAACTTTGGGCATCTTGCATCATGCTAGCATGTGTTTGTTTACCCAAATCCACCCTGGTGAATTTGTAGTTAGACACTTGCATCTCTTCTGGTGACTTGTCTGCAAGAGGTTCAACTATTTCTGCATACTTCATCCTATTGCTGTCCACAACCACCCGTGAAACCATTTTGGCTTTCTTTGCAACCTTTGGCTTAGATTTCTTCAATTGCTGGAAATCAAACACATCATGAGAGATTGCTTGTTTCTTTCTCTTTAAAGTGACTGAACTCAACCATGGAGGAAGATCTAATGTATTTGCATTTGAAACAGCAACTGTGGTTTGTGTAGAAACAGATTCATTCTGTACCATAGTTGTTACCCTAGGAGATGTCTCAGTTTGAATTGCAACAAGAGTTTGTTCAGATGGCGTATTGTGATCAGCATTAGCCATAAAGCAATCAAAACTTGCAGTTGATGTATCTATCTCTAGAAGTGTCATCTGTGATGTCATTGGATACATCGGATTGGCATCAAAAACATTCTCCAAATTATCATGCATGTTCTCCATAGAAGTGGTTAATGTGGATGAAGTTGAAGTATGAAGAGCAACTTTCATAGGAGCAATAGAAGAAACAAAAACCGTTGAGAAAGAATCAACATCACTATCAATTTGAGATATAGGAGACAATATTGATACTAGTGCAACATCAATATGTGGAGACATCATACTTAGAACAGTAGGGGATTCAAGAACATCTCCCTCTTGCTGATCAATAATTTGGATCTGCGTCTCTTTAACTTCCTTCCCTTTTAATGTTGTTTTCTCCAAAGGTTTTTCCACAGCACGACTGACTTTTAACTTAAACTTAATTCTGGTTCCTGAAGAAGAAGCGCCTTCCTTAGATTTGTCTCTAACTTCTAATTTCAGTCCAACAGGTCCAGCTGAATCATCATCATCACTAACTCTAATTTTAATGGTTTTGACACCTATACTCTTAAGCCAAGAATTAGTATTTGCCAAAACTGATTGGAATCTATTAAAGATAGAACTAGATTCCTTATGAGACCACTGTATTGCTGGAATAGAAGCGTCAGCAACTCTTTGTTCCTCATACTCTGGATCTAAAATCAGTCCATCATCAATCACTCCTTTTGGGATCAAGGTCAGATTAAGATCAGTAATTTGTTCAACTATGAGCCTGCAATAATCCATTCTATGGATGTCCTCCTCTATTCGAAGATCTACCCAAATATCTTCAAGGCGATGTACATGTGTGAAAGCTCTCTTTATCTTGTCCTTCATTCCTCTGTAGTCAAAATCCATTCTTGCCTTGAATCTTTTTAATTTGATCTCTTGAATTTCAGTTTCCATTGCCTTTGCTTTTGAAGTAGTTGTCAAAGAGTATCTCCCAATCTGCAATGGATTATCAAACGAGATACTTACTCCAGCTTTATGTTGTACAGCCTGTTGTGCATGTACTGTCATCAACTGCCTTGCAAGCTCCATTAAAATGATTTTATCTGTCGGATATCTTGGAAACATATACGGCTGATCTTCAAAACAGCCAACTCTCATGTAGGTGAAAGTGGGAAACTGGAGAAAGAGACAAGCATATTCATTCACCTTTTTCCAAGCAGCCTCAAATACTCTGTTGTTTTGTAAGGTTTTGTCGAATAGACACATGAAATGACTAAAGAATGCGTCTTGGACTCTCCTGTAATGAATTCTGCTTGGTCTCAAAGGCAGCTGATCATAATACTCTCAAACTGCAACTAGTGATCCATCTCCTTTGGTGGAAAGGCTTGGAAATTGTGTCAATGAAGCTGCTATGTAGACCAAATAGGAGTTCATGTAGAATGTGAGCGTAGTGGGTGCTTGTGCAAGCTGCTCACATAAACTATCACTGATTATCTCACCCCAAAAGATTGGGTGTTGCGCCTTCCTTATCACCACTATGAACTTGTACATCCACTTTTCAAAAAATTAGAAAATTTCAACCCCATTATTCTACTCAAGAGTGTGATTATATCATTGATCTCTTTTTTGAATTCAGATCGGTATAGCTTGGGCCACCGAGACAAACAAGTTCGACGCTTTAGAAGCCATTTAGGGTGATCCCATAATAGTGGTTTACAATTTTTGGCCAAACAGGACACTGAAATTATTATTTTTAACTAAATCTTCACATTCGGGCACCTATAGTGGCTAAACTATGAGGAATTTGAAGATGGTGCAAACTAGAGTCTTATCAAATTTTGTCTATAGATTCTAAAAATATTTTTTTCAAAATTTTTGGAATCAAATTTCACTTCTTTTTTCATCTCCCATGAAAATTGATTTTTTTCAGAAAACAACATTTTTAAAAAGTGACGCACACCGTATAACGCATAACTTTTTTTCCATGAAGGATAAAATTCTAATTCTTTCAAATTTAGATTTGTAACTCGATATCTAGTGCTTCCACTTTGGTTAGATAGTTTTTTATTGAATATTTTTTCCTTAATCAAGTTTCAAAGTCAAACGAATTCAATTCCGTGTAGCGACCATATAACGCAGAACTTTTTTGTATGTCAAAATTTAATTTAATTCTTTTTGTTGGATCAAGGACTTCAAATATCCGACCATATTTTCAATTTTTTTTTTGATAATCTTCTATTTTTCCACATGTGAAGAACAAAGAAATTCATTTTCGATGAAAAACCTATGTTTAATAAAACTTAAAAACAAATACATAACAAAACCAAAACATATTAAAATTATATTCATTGGATAGCTTGTTCTGAGGAATACCATAATCATTTGAAATAAATTTTAAATGAATTCATTTGATCCCCCAAAAGCTAAATCAAAAGTGATTTTTTATCAGCATTTTGATAGGTGTAAAGGAGACTCATTTATAGGTATGGTTTAAAACTAGCGAGGTTCTATCCAAGGGGTCTTGATCTAAGGTGATTTGATCAAACCCTCCTCAATTGGAATCCTTAAAATGGAACTTTTTAAGGCTTAAATTATTATATTTTCTAAAAATATGTGATTTCAGCTAAAATTTGTTCCTCTCAGGAATTGTAAACCACTTTTATGACAACACCCTTTAGTATTGATATGTTGTATACAATCTGCTTTCTTTTGTTCATAGTGATCGAGAGCACTCTTTATTTAGATGTCTGAATATATTGGTGCATCTGGAACTCTGAAAATCCTATTAATTGTTTTTGGGTCAAGCCTAATGACCACATTACCATCATCATCTTTGATAGTTCTGGATTTTTTGTCAAAGTGAGCTGCACATGCAAGGACAAACTCCGGTTCTAGGGCAGCAACCGGAAAAGAAGAAACCAAATGGATATGACTTCTCAGCAACAACTGAATATCATGTGAAGTTGATTTCTCAGTTCTCTTAAGAAACTCAGACATATCAACATGCCTGATCTTCGTGTCTCTGATTTCTTCGATGTTTGAGACCACATGAGATGGAGAAATCTCATTCTGATATTTATCATACTTGTACTTCATCTTTCTGTTTGGTGGAGAAGCTGGTTCCTCCGTCATTGAACAAGAATCTGCAAGGCTACGATGAAAATTCCATAAAGTTAAGACATCATCAATATTAACAGGTGTAGACATGGCGAAGACTCTAACTCAGAGTAGTATTCTTGCTGTATGAGGGCAGAAAATGAGCATTATAACTCATTTCGGATCTTGTAAAGCTAATTCCAAGTGAAAGAGACATGCACTTTTCATGGTAAATGAAAAAGTTAGATTACATCTTCGAAAACTACAAGTCAAAAATTTCAACTTGCTTTTGCAGTCAAGCTCAAAAAGTCCGACTTTTAGGCACTTATAAAGCATTTCGGGATTTTGAAAGCTGGCTGCATATAAAATGTAGAATAGGTATTTTTGGAAACTTTTGCAAATGAAAAGTGCAAAGTAGGAGAAATAAGAAGCCATTGCAAGTCTTTTTTATTTTCAAAACTTTTACTTGCATTTTGACAAAAATGCCCTACTTGCATTTGATTGGCAAAATCTCGATTTTCCTCCAAGGGCATCATTTTTCATTCTTTTCTCTTTTCTAGAAAATGGCAATAAGATGAAGAAATGCAAATGTGTAATGAAATGGAATGAAGGGCAAATGAAATGAAACGAATGGAAAACGAAATGGAAAGAATAATGAATGAATGAAAGGCATCATATTTCAAAACGTGTTTTAAGAAAAGACGTTTTGAGATGAAATGAAAGGAAAACGCATTTTAGAAGAAAATGGAGGCATACAACACTTGTTATCGAATGTGTTTTGAATGAAAAGCAATGGAAAACGCATTTTTGCAAGATGAAGGCATTTTCATATTGAAACGCGTTTTGAAAAAGAAAGGGAAAATGAATGAAAAATGGATGGCATTATGAAATGAAGGGAAATGAAAAGAAACGCGTTTTAACATGAAAGGAAAGACGTTTTCACAAAAACGTTTTTATTTATAAAATAAATGACATTAAACAATGGCACCATGAAATCATGAGTAAAAACACACAAAAATAAGAAGAAACCATGAAAGAAAGGAGAACATACCTGCAATAAAAGATTGCAAATTAAAAAGAAGAAACGCTAGACGCCTTGCAAAAACGCAACTGGGAAGTTTGAATGATTTGTCACAGTTGAGAGTCTTCTTATTGCAGCCAAACATTCAAGATTCTGCCATGAAAAGAGGAGAAGAAGCAAACTCAAACACAAACAACTTCCTCCATTAATGGCGTCGGGATTTTTATGTCTTAGAACAAGCAATAAAATGACTTCAAATGATATAAGCTTGAATTGGAACTTTTAAAGATCTTTGCAAGTTCGCACCAAGTAAAATGGGACTTTTAAGGAGCAATTGCAAGTTTATTTACATCAAAAGACTTTTAATTAGGCCTTTTCATGGATGTTGCAAGTTACTTTATATTAAAATCAGGCTTTCAAAAGCATGTTGCGAGTTTATTCACATGCAATTAGACCTTTTTGAAGTCATTATGTTGGCGTTTAAATTCGCACCTCTGGAATGCGTATTTGAAACGGACAGCTATGCATAGATAAACTGCTCTTCAAAATAGGAGGGGAAGCTCCCTCTTGCTGATGGTGTTGAAAGAAAGTAAACTAAGAACTAAGTTGCCTATCTTTTTTATCAGCTTAGAGCACAAGGCTTATTAAACACAAACGCCGTGTTGATGAGTGTTTTATCATTCACCAAACATCAGAATAAAAATGTCCAAAGACACTCTATCCTCTCTTGAAAAACCACCGCGTATGCTAAGATTGCGAGAAGATCATATGGCGATTCCAAGGTTTCTTTAGTCGGGTCTCGACGTGTGGATAAGCTCAATGGTCGTTGTGATAATGCTGGTAATAAACAAGGGGACTTACGTAGAAAGTCTGCACAAGCTAGGGACTTAGGAAATTTATCTTTGTAGGTTCTCAATTAGGACTTTCAATTGTGGATCTCAAAAAAAATGGCAAAAAGAATAGGGTTTAGGAGAGTCTAGTCTAAGCCTAAGAACTCAAGAGACAGTAAGGACTCGGTGAAGAGAAATAAACCACACTTTGTTTCGCCTCCTGCAGGACAACATACGCAAAGTGGGTGCAATCTTCAAGGGGTTTGTGAGAATAATTTTCACACCTCGAATGAGGTTGAAGTTAAGCTTCCACGTTTAAGAGCTCAGGCTAACTTTACAAATCGAATGCAAATCATCCATTCGAAAAAAGTATGAGCTACACTTCACCATCGAATCAATACGATCAATCTCTCATTCAATTTAACAACTTTTCAAAGCAAATTCTATTTAATCTAACTTTAACTCTAATCTATGGCGGAAGGCAATATGTAACCTCGCTTACTATTCAACAATAAGAAGTGATTCAAGGCAAATCATGCTCAAGAGCTTTTATCATTCAAAATAGTCTCAATGCGACAATATACATAATCTGTCTCCACACAAAATGAAAATGAGAGAGCACTAGTTTATATAGAGCTCCAAAAATGAAATGAAGGGCCGAGATTTAAAACAAGATCAACGGCCAAGATTATTACAACCAAACCCTAATTAGGGTTTCCCAAAACAACAAGAGTTATCCATCAGAAAACTATCAGAAAAGTGGCAGTTCCAGCTATAATCAAGGAGAGGTGTCCTTATCCATTTGAGTGGCATTGTGCTTGGCGAATCTGGACACTACGGCAATGACTTCGTCCATCGTGACAGGAGGTAACATGCTGATCCGGAATTCTAGTCCGTCCAACTTCTCGGCGCATCTGGCAAAGGTACTTTCCCAATCTGCCTCCTGCTTCTCAAATTCCTTTCGAATGGATGAGAGTCTTGCCACTCTCGTGAAGTCCTGCTTCGAAAACGGTCCAGTGGTCTAGAAGAAAGTTTCTTGAACTTTTTGCTTCAGTCTCTCTAACTGCATGTCGTTCTCCCGGATGACTTCACGGTCGAACACATCTGTAGTTAT
The DNA here is from genome assembly GCA_007258455.2 of Sequoia sempervirens. NCBI lineage: Eukaryota > Viridiplantae > Streptophyta > Pinopsida > Cupressales > Cupressaceae > Sequoia > Sequoia sempervirens. Next base: position 7,168 of record VDFB02373414.1, read on the forward strand.
CATGCACATCTTCTCCTGGATTTTCCTGACCTATTCTTCAATTCCAAGTCCATCGACTCTTGCCTTCTCCAAGACTTCTTCTCGTATTGTCACTGCCCAAAACCAGTGATGAAAATCATATGCTGCCCTTGCAGCAATCACCTTTTTATCAACTAACTCCTCCCTCAGAGTGCTCTTCAAAATTCTAAGGCTTGGAATAAGCCTTTCTTGCATATCCGGGACACCTTCCCATGTTTCTGCCATATCCATCAATCTGGAAAGAAATGAAGAAGTTCGTCCATAGGCCAGTGCCAACTTTTCCATGAACAGGGCCACTTCCGTGCCTTGACTTGCCATCCAGTCTTGTGCTTCCCTGGCCGTCACCATTCCGTGCTCGACTTCCCTAGTCACCTCCTGTGATGAATTGAGGAGAGGAGGAACGGTCGCATTGCCCTGATCAAGCGGTTGGGTCAAATGTTGTATATATTCTTTGAGACGTTTGACCTTTTTATATTCTTTCTTCTTGGTCACTTCCTTTTCCAGTCTCGCTTTAATGGTCGAGACTGAATTATCTAACTCTTCTACTTCCTGACCTTTCGAGGTCGGACCAAGGTCAACAGTGGTTATTGCATACTCTTGTGGAGTGATTTCGTCCTGTGGCTTGTCCACTGTAGGCACTGCAATGTGCATGGAACGGTTGCCTGTCTCGTTCCTTTGAATGGTGGAGAACTTCTTGGCGGGCTTCTTGACTGCGACCTGCTCTAATCTTGCCAAGAAATCGACAGTATTGTCTTCTTCTTCTTGTTGAGCCTCAGCAGGCACCTGGATCTTCATCCTTTCCAACAGCCAGTCTGGAATGGTCGACTGTTCGATGCCATCCTCTACTTGAACTTCGTCCTCATTCGGAGCATCCACTATCCCTCTGAGGGCGGAAATCATTCCTTCCTCTAAGTCATTGTCCCGAGCTTCTATGTCATTGTCTGAACCTAAATCTCTGTGCCTGTTGGTGACGCAGGCTCTTCATCATCTAGTTGAATAGGCTCATCATTTACTTCCTGAGCTGCAAGAGGTTCAAGCATTTCCACCAAGGAGTCGTCTATATTGGCCACAAACTGGTTAATGTTCCTGGATGCTGCTGACCGAGAAGGTTCTCCTTTATGCCTCTTGGAAACAGGCTCTGCACTTGGCATTATTTCTTTTCTTTTCTCTCCAATCCTGACCAAGTCCTGATGGGATGCACCAGCATTAGAGGAATATGACTCTGATTCGCTCAACAGATCATATGTGAGCGTGACTCCTTTCTGTCTTAATTCCTGAATATGATAATCGACCCACCACTGAGAATATTTCGTCACTGGCCTCATTAGGGTGGCTAGGTCTGCGTGCTCTGGCTCTGACCATTTTACTGGAGGGAGAGGTCGGCTTTCCTCAAAGCGAGGCTGGACGTGGTTTCCATCATCCTGAAGCTGATCAGGCACTCGACAGAACTCAATTGTTCTCATGAAATCCAAGGACATCCTGGACCACATCTTCCGTCTGACCTCATATTCATCCGCAGCATTTGCCCAGAAATCCTCCAATTCCATCCTGTGCTTATATTTTCTCCCTTCCACTGTCCGGATATTATGATGTGGGTCATAATTGACCCTGGACTTGTATGCCGTGAAAGGATACCATTGGATCTCTAGTCTTGCACTTTCAGCTGCCTGTGCGGATGGACAGTACTCTAGCATGTTCCCGATGAAGAATGGGAATGTGACGGACGCCTTCTTGGTCGGCCTCTGAATATTCTGGTACTCTTCTAATTGTCTTAAAACCTCGAGCAATATCATCCGATTAGTCGGATAGATAGGCAATTTATAGGGATTTCCAGTAAATCCCTGGATCCTGATATATGTGAATTTAGGGAACTGGATGAACCAAGACCCATATTTGCTGATAAGACTTTTTGCTTCATGGCTCAGCCTTTGGTGCACTCCTCCTTGAAGCTTTCTGGTGATATGCATTAGGAATGCATCATGCACCCTCCTGAAGTGAGTCTTCTCCTTCAACTGGAGCTGAGGATAGCAGTCGTAAGGCTTGAGCTCGTTCTCCCCGTTGCCAATTTTGCCTTTGCAGACCAATCCTGGATATTTGTATGATCTGGCCAACAGGTATATCACATATGAACTCATGTGAAAAGACTTGGTCTCTTCAAGGTTGATCAGTTGCTCATGGAGGTTGTCACTTATCATTCGTGACCAGTTAAACATCTTGACTCCAGAGGTAACTTCGTCGATGAAGTAGTACATCCAGCTCTCAAAGAAGGCGCCTTGCGGATTGCCTGCGATCCTGTTAAGCATCAGCACAATATCTCCAAAATCTTCCTTGAAATCCGTGCGGCGAGGTCTCTTGGGCATCTTCTTGATTGATGATTTTGGCTTGTCCATCCACACCTTGTTGACTGTGGTGGCGCACAAATCTGACTTGCTGTCATATAGCATCTTGGTTTCTTCTTTGGTCTTATAGACCGTTCTTGAATGCTCAGGGATGCCGAAGGTTTCTTGGATTACAACTTCGTTCAAATGTGCCAAGACTCGTCCGTCAGGGGCGATGATCTGTCTCTTTTGGGCATCATAATGGCGAGCACACTCCACCATTAACTCTGCACAATCCATTGCCGGAGGGAATCCAGCTGCTTGGAATATCCCGTTTCTGACCATTCTTCTGGCTATTGCCGTGGGAAGTCCCTTCTGACCGTATACTCTTTGCTTGAATTCGTCAAAGTCCACATGTCCGAGGTCAGTGTCCATGACATTTTTCCACTTTGAGATGACCTTGGTCTCCTTCTGGGCACCCTTGTTGGCAGACTTCATTTTCAGCTTCCTTGATGATCTGTCCGCCGTGTCCGTCAACCTGCAGTCATAAAATTAACATTAATATAAAGACCTTTAAAATAATTTAAACCTCGTGCCTTGGATTCGAAAAATTGACTTTCAGCTGTTCAAACAATTAATTTGCTGCGAAAAAGCAAGCTGAAAGTGACTTGAATGGAGTTGAAAATTCTTGCCAGAACTTCGTCAAGATGACAGGGCATAAAAAGATAGCAAATTTAATTGATCAATCACCAAACCTCAGAGAAGGATCGTTAAAGACAAATCAGATTTAAAAATCTGATTTTTTTGAAAAGTGCGCCCCTCTTCAAGAAGAATTCAGCTTTGAATAAATCTCTTTTTCTTTTCCCGCGAAAAATTCCTCAACATAACACTGCTTATCCTTCTGGACAATCCGACTTTGCCGATTGATGAATTGATTGCTTGACGATTTCGAGAAAGATTAAATTTCTCTTCAGCTGTGTGTGAAAAAATGAGTTGCTGAAACTCATTATAATGCTGAAGGATTGAATTCGATTTAGCAACTGCCATCTTTCTTCTTGATCCTCGATTTGTTTTCATTTTCCAAACAGGCAACTTTCCTTTTATTTTCCGACAAGGCTCAGTCTCGAACTTATCCGGACAAATCTTCTTGATCTTCAAAAATTCGATTTTTTATTTAATGCTTATCTTTGATTTTTCGAATTTTTAAATAAACGTTTAAATATTTAATTAAATTCGTGATGAATTTAATTTTTTCTCGCTGGATTTCATCTTTGCCTGGCGTCCTTCATTTTCTTCCGATTCGTGTCTGGCAAATTTGATTCTGTCCAAGGTATTTTTAAATTCCAAATAGTTGAGAATTAATTATTAAAATATTAAAATATTTTAATTAATTCCAACCCGTTCGTCTTGGACCCATGGCTATCTCGATTGTTCTTCCGTTTTTCTTGGCTGAGAGTGTATTTTCCGATTTCATCCTTCATTTCGTCTAGCCAAACCAAAATTCAAGCCATTCCGTCAAAGATTTCATTGCCAGATCCTCATTTTTCTTTGCCAAGGCGGGATTTTAAGCTTATTCTCTTCCGCCAACGTCAAATATTTCCTTGCTCGGTCGAATTTTTCTAGGCAAGATCCTTGTCCGGATATCTTCGTTGGGCGAATTTCCTTGATGTCTGACATATTCTTCATCCTTTTGGTCAAGGACGATCCTTCCTCTCTCTCTGCTTCGTGCATTTTTCTTTAGCCAAAGTTGACAATTTCTTCGCATTTTCCATACTTAGGCAAATTTTGCCTCTTTTTCCCTCATCGTGTTAGGCATATTCCGTTCCATTCTTCGCCATATCCCAATCCTCCTTAGCATTTGTCCTTTCAATCTTGGCATTTGTCCTCTCAAAAATGTCCGGATGTCTAGCCAAAATCTTCATTTCTTATCCATTAGCCTCTATACTTAGGCGAATTCTCGAACTTTTCTTTGGATTTGGCCTTGACACTTAGCCAAAAATCTTACCATCTTATTATCTTGGGCGAACTTCCTTGACATCTTGGACGAACGTCATGGATGTCTTTGCTATTTTACCAACTTCTTCCAAGTGCATGATGGACTTATCTTAAGTCTTTGGGATGAGCATCTTGGACGTCCCTTTTTTCTAGGGCGAATTCCCTTGACATTTTAGCATTTGTTCATCCTTTGGAAAGGATTTTTTTACCCTTTTAGGCTCTCACACTTAGCATATTTCGAAATTTCCCTCTTGGTAGGCATCAACACTTAATGAAATTTTAATTTTCCTCCCCTATACATGTCTAGGCGGACTTTACATAGCCTTTAGCCAAGTCCCACCTTTTAAGGGCGGACTTTACAAGCACTTGGACGTCCTTCTTGCATATGGCGGACTTTAGAACCTTTTTGGATGAGCATTTTAGTGGATGGCGGACTTTAGGCAGTCTTAGGATAAAGATGGCGGACTTTAGAAGGTGTTAGGATATCCTTGTTGGTAGATGGCGGACTTCCAAGACCTTTAGGATGTGCATTTTATGTGCTGGGCGGACTTTGGAAGGGATAAGGACATCCCTCTTGACAATGGCGGACTTCCAAGGTTGCATGGATATCAAAGGTGGACTTTGAAGAGTTCAAGGATATTCTTCAAGATGCAAGGCGGACTTTGGAGCATGCATGGACATGCATCTTAAATGTTTGGACAGGCTTCCCTAGTGCTGCTGGGCGAATTCCATGATCTCCTTGACATTCTTAAACATCTTCCTTCATCCTTCTTCCATGGAAATGGCGAATTTTCCAGACTTGAACAGATTTTCTCACAAACTTCACCATTTTTGATTTGATTTCTATGATTTCACCTTCAGATCCGATTGATCTTGACTGGTTTTGACTGGTTTTTCCAAATTTTTAAACGTTTTTGGCCTGATTTTCATGTTTTTTGAACTTTTTTTTGCAAATTTTTCAAATTTTTCAAATTTTTTTACTTTTTGATTTTCTGAGAGTTCTGGTGAGTTTTTCGAACTTCTGAGTGCGTTTTCAGAACTCGGGACCCTTCTAAAAATAGAAACTTTCCAAAAATAGAAACTTTCTAAAAATAGAAAAAGCAACCCTAAAAAATAGGGAACCCTGTTTGGTCCAAAAATGCCAAAAATGAAAAATCGAAAAAGCAACTTTTCCTAAAAAATAGGAAGTCTCAGAATTGGCCGAATTCACAGTCGATCTTCGTCTCTTGGGCCTTCTGAGCGCTTCCATGACGTCTAACGCACAAACATGAATTCCTGACTTGGCTTGGATAACTCTTGGCGAACTGACTGGAAACTCTAAGCAAAGTGATCTCTCGTAACCGTTGCAAGGAGACAAAACCCTAAAAACTAGCAGGCAACTGGGGGTCCCCATCAGCGATGGGGCGATGTGTGAAAAAGTCACAACACGCAAATGAGATTTTATGTTTTAAGACCTTCAACTACTTAATTAACTTAAACTAAAGACGCTTCTAACTTCTCAAGTAATAAGCAGAGCAAGAGAAACTAGAAATGAACAAGGTTGATTTCTGACAAAATACTTCAATAAACTCCTCTCAACAAACATCTACACACTTCAATGCAAGTTGAAATCAAGATCATAAAAGTAGAATATAAATAACGGAAATCTAAGATTTTGGACCAAGGCAAAGGAGGCTTATGATTTTATTACTCAAACCGGAACAAAACTCACTTCTAACATGCCCGGAACAAGAAATTGCAGCTAAAGAGGCTTGCAATCTTATTCTTACACAATAGAAACGCAATCACACTAACTCCTTGTTGGCTAAAGAGGCTCAACAATTTGCTATCACAACACAATTGAACAACACTTGAATAACAAACGTATAGCACAATAGGCTCACCTTTGTTATCACTAGCATGGTTAAAGAAACTAATGAGCAAAGGCTCTTATTTATAGACAAGCAGAGGAGTAGAGAACCCTAAAATCTCCTTGCTTTCACAATCTAGGGCTTGCTCAGCAAGCAAGCTTTATTACTAAATCTAGAAAAAGGATAACATCTAACACCTAAGAAAGCAGAAAAAGCAGGAAACGCCAACTATTACATTTTATCTTCTTTCTCTTCTCAAAGAATGGATAAGAATTATTCCAAGAATAGAAAGAAAGTAGGAAAGAAAGCTTCTAGAAGAAAGCTGCTTTAAAGCTCGATCACATCCGCCAGAAAATTAGAAACTATGTCCCGGTTTGGTGCATCTATGCCCTCAAAAGCAAAACACCGCTTTTCTAGAATATCTTCAGCATCTGCAACAGATTTCCCATATCTCGGGAAATCTTCGACCTCATTGGCCGCTTTATCAAACTTTGATAACATCATCGAAGTGAAACTTGGCAGAATCTTATGTTTTTCTTTCATTCACTTCTGTGCAATCTTCTTACTATATTTATCTTTGTGCATTCCCAATATCCTTTCACATTCACCCTTTGAGAGAGTCACGCTTTCAGGCCATGGGGGAATGGAAAGGCACTTCTTGATCATATCAGGCTTTAGACTGCAAATCAATTTACCATCTACTGACGGGATCTCCCTTGTAGCCGGGTTGTAATGCTTGATGCAAGCGATTACGAACTCAAGACTCTGAACTGATATAGGAATAGACGCTGCTGCGAGCAGTCCAAAATGTCCCAAGTTCCTGATTGAGGTGTTGTCTGCGCTCTCCAAAGTGTGTACATCAAACTCCGGCTTGATGTGACGCAAGTCTGTCTCAACTGTTTTGATGTAATCATGATAGAGAGCTGATTCAGTCTTGAAAACATTGGGAGTGTACTCCATTTCAGAAAAATTGAAGAACAACTATAAACTCACCTATGTTCAAACAAGTTTTGAGCAACTTTTATTTTTTAGAATGCTGATTTTCTTGCTCCAACTAACAAATTTTTTGAAAATTTTTCTGAGATATGGGTTTTGCTCATAATTTCGTTGCAAGACAACCCAGATCGTCCGTTTTTTAAAATTTTGAATTTTGCCTAAAAAAGCAGCAAACCCTAATTTCTTCATTTTTTCACGAAGAAAACTGGCACCTGGGTTTTGTTCAAAATATGACTAGAAATGGACCCAGTTGACTAGATTTGCAAAATACTGATGGCTGATCGAAAAAGCAGCCAACCCTAGGATTTGAAATTTTCTTGAAAAAGCTGTGATATGGGTTTTCTTCAAAAGACTGATTTGAGAGGACCCAGATGATTGAAAACTGAATGCACTGAGGATTTTACTGACATGCAAATAAAAGGCAGCTGCTGCAACTTGATGAAGTTCTTGAAAATTTCTTCAGAAGAATGAAGTGAAAAGACTCAGATGGCTGAAAATTTGAAAACCTTGGTCTTCTCTTTGAAAAACTTGATCTTCTGGATGAAAAGGCTTGAAAAAGCAAGGGTCTAAGTTGCTGGTCTGAAAAGTGTGATGAATAACCAGCAAATATAAATTCTTGAATCATAAAAATTCTTCAAACTTGCTGCTCCAACTTTCTCCTCTAAATGCTACCTACAAAAATAATAAAAATTACATGAAAGAGGTGTTAAATAGACTTAGGGTTTTGTTTTTGCTTTGCTTTCTTTTGCTTTTATTTTCAAAACCCTAAAATCTCAGCTCATTGAACTTGGACGCCATCTTCCTTCTTGCAATTTTGAAACTTCTTGAAAACTTTGCAAATTTTTTCTAAGGCATGAGAAGTTAGGCGCCCTTCTTCACCAGAGGCGCCCACTTCAAGCAGTGTTAGTCAATTTTTGATATTTTCAACTTTTCTCCATTTTGACCTCTGTTTTCGGCTTGCAGATTGATCTGATGAGCGAGCTGAAGGATTCATCGCGGAGCTTGATTGATTCTAAGAAGAATGTTCTGGAGGCGTCTCTGGCTAAAATCTTCATCTCGACCTTCGAATTCATGGGAGCCTTTTCCTTCCAAGGGCGCCCATTTTGTCCAGAGTTAGCCATTTTATGATTTTCAGTTTCTTCATTAACTCCTCTTCTACAGATGATCTTGTCGAATCTAGTGCTTCGGGCGTCGGATTGATTGCCTCTTATGCTCATCGTGAAGCTAACGAGAGATTATGAGGGGTCTTCTGGAAGGAACTTTGTCAAATAATGAATTCTAAACCTTCAAAAGCTTGGGCGCCCATCTTGGCTGGGGGCACCCATGTTTACCAAAGTTGGATTATTTTTTACTTTTTCTTGCTTGCTTCTGAACCTCATTTTTTTAGCCCTCGTCAGACCCTCTGTTCGGCTCCTCGTATCTAGCGACTGCGACCTCCGATTGACGCGCTAGATATCTTGTTGGAAAGCTTAATCAACCATGAAGAAATTACGTTAGAGACACATCTCTGAATTCATCTATTTAACCCCTTGAAATCTTGGGCGCCTCTTCTCTCCTATGGCACCCAAACCTTCCAAACTTAGCCATTTCTTCATTTGACTTTCTTCAGAGTTTGAAACTTTCATCTTGTACGTTCCTCTTTGATCTGAATCTGCTGAAGATTGAACAGTCGGATGATTTGACGGAGACAGGCGTGGCGAAGCTGGCTGAATAATGAAGAGATTGAGCATATTCTCAAACCCTAACTGTAGAGTTAAGTGCTTCAAAAAGTTGGGCGCCCTTCTTGACCAAGGCGCCCAAACCTACCAGAGTTGGTCAAATTTTGATAATCTTCATTCTTCTTCATTCTGACTTCAGTTTGGATCTCCCCTGTTCGGCGCTGAATCCCGGGCGACTGGATAATCTGATGGCTGCACTGTTGGATTTGTTGCAGAGTTGACAGAGAACTAAGCAACTTTGGTTGGAGGTATAAACCCTAATTTCATCTTTTAGTGCCCTAAAAAAGATGGGTGCCTATCTTCACCTGGGGCGCCCAAGTCTGGCAGTGTTGGAAAATTTTCATCAATTTTCATCTTTTCCTTCTTTCTTTGTGCTCACTCACCATCTCGCCTTCTGTTGAATGCTTTGAATGTTGAATTTGACACCTGGAAGCCGACTAGCCTCCATTGATGACCTTGGATCTCCTGTTATACTTCTGAAAAAACAGAATAGACCCAGTAGGGCAAAACTGATCATTTTGAGATTCTGACTGCACGAACCTGATATGGACGTATTTTGAGCCAATCAAAATCAGTTTGAACTCTAATGGATCAACTTTCTATTTTTAGAAAGTTTTGCTAGTATCCGTTTCCAAAGAACCCAGAAAAACCCAAAAAACGTTACTAATTTTAGAAAATTTCTAAAAATAGCAGTTTTCCTAAAAAGTAGGGATGAAAAACTGAGATCTAGGTTTTGTAGATTGAGCTGCTCTGAGCAGACCCAGATCATTAGATTTTGAAAATTTTGCGTTTTAACCCCTCATGCAAGACCTGCACACCCAAATTTTGACATTTTTTGACTGATTTAACAAGACTTTTACTTATTTCTTCAAAATATCTAAGTGTAACAAAATTTTAATTTTGGGGTACAACACATTACAAGTGACTTTATATTAAAATCAAACTTTTGAAGACTCAAAACAAGTAAATTTAAAAGAAAAGACTCAAATAGGAACTTTTAGACTTCATAACGAGTAATTTAAGTGAAATCAAAATTTTAAAGACAAATTGCAAGTTCATTTTTTAAAAGTAACTTGTAAAGTTCTCTAAAAGTTCGTACAAATGACTTAAAATGAAAAAATAAAAACAAAAAGACTTGCAATAGAGATAAAAAGTTCCTATTATTGACTTGCAATAAGAAACTAAATTTCCTACTTGTAGTGAAGACATAAAAACCTGAAATTGGCCAAAAATGTAAGGAAAATGACTCAGAATTTCATGAAAACGATCAAGAACGAAGAAAAATGGATATCCTAGGGAACCATGTATCTAAAACTGAAATTTTCCAATATCAGCACTTCGTAAAAAGTGCCTAGGTAAAGAAAATTTAAATTTTATTCAAAATTTTAATAGGTTATCTCGATTTTTAACATGTTAAAAATCAGAGATAACACTATGCTAGGTTTGCATAGAATGTAATGGTGAATATCATGAAAGAAAACTAAAACTCAATTTCCCCAAAGGCCAAAAGAATAAGGCTTGTAAGAATTTGTACATGGGAAGAAAAAGCAAGCCAATGAAGGAAACGAAATCCTTTAAATACAAGGATGATGCTTTTTGGCCTCCCAATTCATCATGTTATCATTTTTGTCAGTTTTTGCTAACAGCACCAAAAAATTCCCAGGCTGACTATAGGAAAATGAAAAATATGCAAAAAGGGCATGTCACAATTTTGATCAAGTGATACACGGATTAGATTTCACAAGAAAATGAGAAGCAACATGTGACAAATAGGACAGTATGGATCTAAAAAGAAAAAAGGAATGGTGAATGGATGGCTAATTAGTGTGACTACATGGATGGACTTGGTGTACCTAAGGGACCATATGGCTGGACTGAGACATACTAGATCTGATAACTTTCGAGTTTGACCAATACATGTACAAAAAACAATCCTCAATGTAATGTCCCCATTTTTAGCTCTACACTTTCCAGTGATTGATAGCCTATTCCCGGTTTGTTGTCGGCTAGTCAGAGGCAGAATTAGGGTTTTTGGCTACTTGATAGTCCCTTTTGAAGATTCAGGGGTTTGCGTGTTGGAGTTCGGCTGTTTGGTTTCTGGATTCCTTCAGGGTTTTCAGAGAACTTCGCAGAGGTATGACATGCAACTACGTCGAGCAACTTTTCCGGACTTACTATTTTTAGTAAGTTATGACGGCTACAACTTGGAGTCGGGGATTTTGGATTGCGGATTCTTTCTAGGTTTTCAGAAAGCTTCACAATGGTGTCGCATGCACTTTGATCCGAGCAACTTTCCGAATTTACTATTTTTAGTAAATTCTATTTTTAGCAGTGGTCCAGTCAGCATCAGCTCAGCAAGCTTTCCTCTTCTGGCAGTTCAGTTGGTAATATTCAGTTTGGCTTTAAGGTGCTCATTTTGGAGAGAAGTTATTTTAAATTAATAATGTTTCATTTTCATCTTATGACCCCTTGGTCTAGTGTTACAACTTTAAGTTGTTTTAAAAAGGGGGACTTTGAGGGTGGTCATCTCATGGGGAATTATTTTGATATTTCTAAAGTCAAAAATGCACAAGGAGAAAGGTACGCCAACTTTGTTGAGGAGATAAATTTTAAATAAAAGTCAAAATTAGCTTTGAAAGTGGGACGCCTATGCTTGGAGGGAAATTGAAGTCAAATTCAAATTGGAATTAGGGCGCACTTTCTAGAAGTTTCTGGAGATTCCTTGTTGAGCTTATAAATGGAGACCTCTTCTCTTCATTTCAGTATCTTATGTCTTGAGTAAAGTTATGCTGCCGGAATGGTATTTGGATTGCTTCGAGGAATGAATGCCTCCTAGCCTTGGCTCGACTTCTTGCTTGAAAGACAGCAACTAGTGGAGAGTTAGATTGTAGTTGAGTGAGATTTGTAGTGAGATTTTGCATTGTAGAAGTTGTTTTGCATTTGTAGTTCAGTTTCTTGCATTTTAATCAAAATCTGGAGTTGCTGATTTTGTATTGCAGATTGAAGTTTATACTCATAAGTCTTTGGGCGAATTTATTTTGGTTCTGGGTAGTTTACCCATGCATTTGCTAGCCTTGGGCGCCCCTCTATGCCAAGTTGCAGATTTTTTAGAGGTGTCTTGGATTTTATCTTGTTGGTAGAACATTTCTTGAGGCTGTGCCATTCTGTTTTGCCTGGCAAGTGTTTAGAAAAAAAAATACTTCAATTTGTCAGCTGTTTCTTTGTCTAGTCTTCATTGTCATCATCCTAGCTTTCGTTTGCATCAAGTCTCATGTCATTCTGGCAAGTATTGAGTGAGTTGTGAGCATTTTAGTGGATTCTAGGGTTGTTGGTTATGCATATTAAGTTGCTGTTCTGTCATATCAGCTTGCGTAAAGTCTATCTTTTGAGTTGGGTTTGGGTTGAAAGTCTTTGTGATCATTGAGGAGACATTATACTATAGCAGCATGGTTAGACTTTCTTATTCTATGTATTTGGCAGGCGAATCTCTAATTATTGTAAGCTGAACAGTAGTACTATCAGCAATCTTACTTCTTCTCTGTTATTTCATTGTAATACCCGCTGGATAAGTGGAAGAGGCTGGCTTGCCGCCTATTTACTTTGATTTGCATTGTAATATCTTACATCTCCACCTTATGGTAGCTCCATTCCCACTCCGAGTTTGAAAGCACATTCTGGGTGTTGAGTTTACTTTCAACATAATAGAAGTTAGGGATCCTCTGACCATATGCTCATCGTCATCCGGCACATTCTTGGTTAGAGTTCTTTATTCAGCTTTGCTTTGAGATCCTCTGACCATATGCTCGTCGTTATCCGATGCATTCTTGGTTAGAGTTGAATTCTGCATCGTTTTGGTTTAAGTGCTAACCCTAACGGATGTGTGTTGCATTGTATCTGTTATTGAAAAAATTGAAAAAAAATTGGTTCGGAATATTTCAGTGGTATCAGAGCCAAGATCCTGCTATCCTGTGCCCAACAAGGTTTAGTGACAGTCGAATGACAGAGAATTCAGTTTCTACATCAGAGATCAGAACGGAGTTCAGTTCAGTTTAGAAGTGGCAGTTAAACATGGCTAAGAAGGAAGAGATAAAGCTGGAACAAACACTTTTTACGGCTGGAAATAGACTTGACAAAGAATTTCAGTCAAGGGAAGATGAAGAGAATAATCTTCAAATATTGGAACAATGTTTGAGACAAGTGAAGCAGCCACCTTCTTATTTGATGCAATTGGCAATGTCACCTACAGTAACCTTTTTAAAACAGCCTTATTGGTTGGTACATCCAGATGAAGAAACCAAGCTGTTGATTTCTTCTTGCTTCATGGAGATGATGAGAATTACGGCTCCCCTAACACCCTATGATGATGAAACCATGAAAATCATTCTGAATATGATTGTGGAGAGTTTTCAAGACCTAGATGAAACGGGAAATAAATTGTTTCCAAGAAAAGCTGCTATATTGAAGACATTTTCAGAAATTAGAGTTTTCCGCCTTTTGGTAGATTTAGAGATGGAAGTTCAAATCTATCGTTTGTTTAATTATCTCTTCTCTTCAACTTGGAGTGAGCAAGAAGAGGATGTTATTGCAGCTGTGAAGAATATTCTCGTTCTCACCATTAATGAGGTTGATGAAATTCCGCCTAGTGTCCAATCCTTCCTCTTGGACGCATATGAACATGAAGAAGAGGATTCTCCTATTGCTGCTATGCTGATTAAGGAATTGTTTAATCATTGTGAGGAGAAACTGAAGCCACTTTCGGAGAAATTAGAGCAAGATGCAGGAAAGATTAGTGGTCATGATGATAGAGATGTTTCCAATGAGTCCATACCCGATCATGTTGACGATTTGGTAAAGAGGGATTCTCTTCATGTTGCTGCCCCAACTTTTCAAGAAGTTCTACATGAAGAAATCAATGTAATACTTCTTCATGGTGAAAATAATGACGGTGAAGTATTCAAAACAACAAGCAATGAAGATTTCTCATTCCATTATGAAGGTGACACTGGGTTTGAGCAGCAAACTGAGCCATTGGAGAGAAATGTTTTGATGATATCAGCTTAAGTGATTTGGGACTTGACTTATTCAAAGAGTCATCACTACAAAGGGAGCATGATAAGTTTTTCACAGTTGATCATCTTAATCAACCCACTAGCATTTGGGATCCAAGTGTGTTGGCACCAAGGTATGAAAGAGAACCCTTGTGGGATGAATTTCCCTTTGATCCTGATGAAGAACAAAAATCAGATTGCATTGCAAACTATGAGGTAGCCATTGAAAAGGAAGTAGTCTTTGAAGAAGAAGAGTGTTCAATGAAGCTCCATAATGAACACTTTGAAGTGGTTGCAGCCACTAAAGAAGAAAATGTTTCTACGGAAGCTTTCCGAACAGCGGATGATTATGACCCATTGAGCAAGTTGGATGTTGCTATAATGTTTGATCAAGGAGACAATAATGAAGAAGAAGAGCTAGAAGACCTTATGGCTCTTGAAGATGGAAAGTTTGAAGGTGTTACTAAACACAAATCTGATTTTTCAATGCGTGAAGCTGATTGCAAGCAATGGATTGAAGAATTCGTGGAGTATGATGCCCTTTATGACAATGAGCATTCTCAACAAGTTGGTGGTGAAACACAAGAATGTTGGAGTAGCTTTGAAGGAAGCAAAGGCGTGAAACTAAGTTCTGATTTTCAGTTGTAGCCTACCAACAGTTTACCATCTTTGCATACTCTTGAAAGGGAAGATCAAGTTAGAGAGACCTTTGAAGAGGAAGTGCAAGTTCTATCCCAATTTGATCGCGCTCGCAATTTGATTGAAGAGCTCTACTGGAAGGCTCAGCTGGAAGAGAGACTAAGAGGAGTAAAAGATGAAGTTGCTCTTCCCAATTTGCAACTTATCAGAGATTCTTTGGAGACCTTGAAGTCCGAGTACATGCACTTGATTGAAGACCAAGATCGTGCCATTGAAGTTGCAAAGAAGAACATTTGTGCTTTTCAAGAAAAGGAGAGTATGGTTGATGAGCTCACTCTAGAGCTCGAATCAACAAGGGACATGTTGAAAGAAACTCAGCTGGCTCTAACGGAGGTTGAAGACCAGTTTGCTGACTTCAAACTTTTCAAGGAGCAAGAGGGTGCACAAAGAGCTGAAGAAATCAAGCAAGTGATTGGAGAGCTTGATTGTCTTCAAGAGAAGTTTGATCTTGAAAACATCTCAAGAAAATCAGAAGTTGCATGTACTGGTTTGGAGCAGCAAGATGAAAGGAATAACTTTCGAGTTTTTGGCAATCCTCTCTTTGAAGAAGGTGATGAAGGAGATTATGGCAATCCTCTCTATGTGATGGAAGATGAAACAAGAATGAGACTGAGTATGGTTTCCAGTGCTTGGATGCTTTGATCTCACTCCATGTGGATGTGCCACGTTTGCTGATTAGTAATGAATGCATAAGTGGGTTTGAGGATGAAGGTTCTACATGGGAGGTGACGAAGCAAGGTAATTTCAACATCTATGACATCAAGGTGTTGATGAGACAAGTCTTGGTAGCTGTTGGTAACTTCATTACAGCAGCAACGAGTGAAGATTTCAGACCTACTACTCAAGAGGAATGGGAAAAAGGTGAACTAGACTTTGGTGGTTGCACTCTTGACAATCCATCCCTTGGGTGGAATGATGTTTGGAATCATATTGATCAGTTTTGGGAGCTGAATTTGAAGCCACTCTATGTTTCATGCTCCCTTAATGTGGAAGCTTTCATGGTTAAGCTTCAAGGATTTACTAGATGGGACATCAGTTTCGTGAGAAGGCACTTGGTTCTCACTAACACTTGGGAATGTATAGAGATTTCTTTTCAGTGTGTTGAAAATCACTTTCAGTTGGGTATCCATGCTTGGGATTCTCAACGGGTTGTTAGAGTTTATTACTTATGGAAAAGACTTTTGGAGGGATAAGGATCAAATTTCCAGATTTGTTGATGTTCCCTTCTTTTCTAGCTACTTGATGGTTCCGTTTGTTCATCAACAAATGGATTGGAGAGAAATTTTGAATATGGGTTGGAGAGATCAACGATCGGTAGTTCTTGGAAGTGACTTTAAGCTCAGACAAGGGCAGATTTTGAGACACGAGCTTGCTGGTTGGAGGCAGACCAGCCACCTTACTTATGGAGTTACTTTCATTCAGGAGAGTTGGTTCCTCACTCCTGATCAAAGAAGTGGTAGTTTTCTGATGGAGATGGCTTTAGCGTGTTTTTCAGCCACTTTGGAGGTTTGTGATGCAACTCTGATGGTTTATTTTCATTATTGGTTCATGACAGCGAACTACCCCATGCTTTGATTCTACATTTTGAGACTCTTGGGGTTGGAATTGTAAAAAACTTCTTCAGACTTCATAGTTGTGCCATGATAATTCAGTTGAGGCATAGGGAATTCATGTGGAGTCATGAGTTTGAATTTGTTGAGCTCTTGCAAATGATTGCCTTCCTCTTTGCAAGAAGATTTGAAGATGTCACATTTGCAGTCACGGTTCTGTTTGTTACCATGTGGAGGTATGCCGAAGAGTTCGATTTTGAGTTGAGTAGACTATCTTTCCTTTTGCCTAGGATTGTGATAGACATTGGTATGGTTGATATTTTTGACTCAGAGCATTTTGGACATGAGACATTGCATGAAATTAATCTCAGTCCTTTAAGATTTCTCAGTTTGAGTATCATGGACAGTAACATTCTGGAGTTACAAGGGAGGTTGGTGCAGCATTGGCGAGATGTCTTCACTGATGAGATCAGAGTGGTGCAGCATTGGCATGGTGGGTTTTCCCTGAGACAGACTTGGGACCCTGGGATCTTACTTGTTGGGGTATTGATTGGTTCTATATTCTCTGAAGTTGTGGTGGCATTGCTTAAGGACAAGCAATTTTGGGAAGGGAGGACTGTAATGTCCCCATTTTTAGCTCTACACTTTCCAGTGATTGATAGCCTATTCCCGGTTTGTTGTCAGCTAGTCAGAGGCAGAATTAGGGTTTCCGGCTACTTGAAAGTCCCTTTTGAAGATTCAGGGGTTTGCGTGTTGGAGTTCGGCTATTTGGTTTCTGGATTCCTTCAGGGTTTTTAGAGAACTTCGCAGAGGTATGACATGCAACTGTGTCGAGCAACTTTTCCGGATTTACTATTTTTAGTAAGTTATGACAACTACAGCTTGGAGTCGGGGATTGCGGATTGCGGATTCTTTCTGGGTTTTCAGAAAGCTTCGCAATGGTGTCGCATGCACTTTGATCCGAGCAACTTTCCGAATTTACTATTTTTAGCAGTGGTCCAGTCAGCATCAGCTCAGCAAGCTTTCCTCTTCTGGCAGTTCAGTTGGTAATATTGATTTTGGCTTTAAGGTGCTCATTTTGGAGAGAAGTTATTTTAAATTAATAATGTTTCATTTTCATCTTATGACCCCTTGGTCTAGTGTTACAACTTTAAGTTGTTTTAAAAAGGGGGACTTTGAGGGTGGTCATCTCATGGGGAATTATTTTGATATTTCTAAAGTCAAAAATGCACAAGGAGAAAGGTACGCCAACTTTGTTGAGGAGATAAATTTTAAATAAAAGTCAAAATTAGCTTTGAAAGTGGGACGCCTATGCTTGGAGGGAAATTGAAGTCAAATTCAAATTGGAATTAGGGCGCACTTTCTAGAAGTTTCTGGAGATTCCTTGTTGAGCTTATAAATGGAGACCTCTTCTCTTCATTTCAGTATCTTATGTCTTGAGTAAAGTTATGCTGCCGGAATGGTATTTGGATTGCTTCGAGGAATGAATGCCTCCTAGCCTTGGCTCAACTTCTTGCTTGAAAGACAGCAACTAGTGGAGAGTTAGATTGTAGTTGAGTGAGATTTGTAGTGAGATTTTGCATTGTAGAAGTTGTTTTGCATTTGTAGTTCAGTTTCTTGCATTTTAATCAAAATCTGGAGTTGCTGATTTTGTATTGCAGATTGAAGTTTATACTCATAAGTCTTTGGGCGAATTTATTTTGGTTCTGGGTAGTTTACCCATGCATTTTCTAGCCTCGGGTGCCCCTCTATGCCAAGTTGCAGATTTTTTAGAATTGTCTTGAATTTTATCTTGTTGGTAGAACATTTCTTGAGGCTGTACCATTCTGTTTTGCTTGGCAAGTGTTTAGAAAAAAAAATACTTCAATTTGTCAACTGTTTCTTTGTCTAGTCTTCATTGTCATCATCCTAGCTTTCGTTTGCATCAAGTCTCATGTCATTCTGGCAAGTATTGAGTGAGTTGTGAGCATTTTAGTGGATTCTAGGGTTGCTGGTTATGCATATTAAGTTGTTGTTCTGTCATATCAGCTTGCGTAAAGTCTATCTTTTGAGTTGGGTTTGGGTTGAAAGTCTTTGTGATCATTGAGGAGACATTATACTATATTGCAGCATGGTTAGACTTTCTTATTCTATGTATTTGGCAGGCGAATCTCTAATTATTGTAAGCTGAACAGTAGTACTGTCAGCAATCTTACTTCTTCTCTGTTATTTCATTGTAATACCCACTAGATAAGTGGAAGAGGCTGGCTTGCCGCCTATTTACTTTGATTTGCATTGTAATATCTTACATCTCCGCCCTATGGTAGCTGCATTCCCACTCCGGGTTTGTTGGTTGGAAATTTTGTATTCTCGTGAAAGCGTACAAAATTGAGATTTCAACCACAGCACGTGAGTTTGAACTCTCCTAATTAAGGGAAGGCTCCCCCTTTAACTAAATAAAACTGATATGGGTAGAATAGCAATCGTTCCTCTTGTTTCAGGAAAGATTACGTTCTTCTCTCTTCACAGAAAAGACACAGTAAATGTTACTAAAACTTATTACAACAGCTACACAGTGAAATTAAGAGAAAGGAAATAAAGTTTCCTGAAAGCACAAAGTCTTCCGTTATTTCCTCCGGGACGGGAAAACAATTCGATAAGCGCAAAGTCTTGAAGAATGAAATCCTATCAACCTTTTTCAGAACGATTACTTTATGGAAATATACAAGATAAAACAGCTCAAAGACTGTAATTATAATGTATGCTTTCAACTATTCTAAATGAGAAATACTATGAGCGTAAAGACTTATAATTCTTCTCTATTTCTAACACTAACTAAGAATTCAATTCTCAGATTTACAGCACAAAGACTGCAGATATTTAAATTGAATCTCTCTTCAGCAACTTTCAACAATTTTCAAGTAATCACGAAATAATAATGATCTAAAATGACATAAGAACATTTGAGATGCAAAACAAGAATTCAGCTCAAAGTCTGAAATTCCAGCTTCTTGATATCACTTGAAAATTTACAATATTTCACTATAAAGCTCAAAGACTTTATGAGTATAAAATTCTGCAGAGTTTTCTTGCTTGCTAAAAAGATAAAGATTACAATAGACCCCTCAAGTATTTATAGGAGGAAGGTCTGGAGAAAAAGGTGGGAGGATCTCAACAAACTTGAGAAAATCTCTCAACCGATAACTAATTGCGATTGACTTATTCAAAATTACAATCCAAATTGTGATTTGTCTTGTAAGATTTTACATGTAATTACATTTTCGAAAATTGCAAGGAAAGAACACTTGCAATTGCAAAATTTGTTTTTACATATATATTGTCGAAAGTAAAATTACATAAAACAATCTAAAACTTAATTTGTTTCATTCCTATCTTTGAAAGATAAGAATTTGCTGATGATGGTCTTCAACTCGTTCGGATCTGGACCCAATGTGTTCTTGGCCACTGCAACTGTCTTCAAAATTATATCAAAGTATCTGATAGTTGCCAATCTATGCTCTTCATAAGTATTTTGCATTTTCTCAAGGATTGTTTGATGATTGATAAGCTTTTGAATCGAATCCATAGAAAACTGCTCTGATTCCATTTGTTGACGAAGATTGGCTGCCATATCTGAAGTAACTGAATCAGCTTCAAGTAACTCATCTTCTTGATTCAAAACTGTACATGAGATCTTTTCAAAACTTGAAAGAATATCCTGCTGAACTTCGTCATTCATTTCTAAGGTGGCCTGGATATCTTTGATAAGATCTTGAATGACCAATGATCTATTTGTCATAAGTTCCTCAAATTCTATGTACTTTTCTCTGTTTGGCAAGATAGAATTGTTGCATAGAATTTGTAACTTAACCTGATCTATCTCATGCCAGATTTTTAAATCTTTTTCAAGCGATTCCAAACTTTGCTTGAAGGCTTCTAAAGTCTGATTCAGTTTTATCTTTGCTATCCTGACATTCTTGAAAACTTGCAACGTCTTCTCAATCATTGGAATACTTTGCTCAATTAGCTGAGTTATCCATGAATCAATTGCCTTGGCCTTTTGCGCAATTCTTTCTAATTGTCTAACTGATTCATTTGGAGGAGCTGTAGATAGAGAATCAACTGCCTCTGATGATCCTGTAATCCTTTGAATGACTGCAACCAGCTGAGCATTGTCTTCTTTGAGTTTTTCCTTTTTAGCTAAGAGTTCGTTATAGCTTTGTGTCAGAATTGTCACTGAACTCTGAGCATCCTGCATCATATTAGCGTGAGTCTGCTTACCCAATTCCACCCTTGTGAATCTGTAGTCAGATACCTGCATCTCTTCATGTGGTTTATCAACTAGAGGCTCTGCAATTTCAGCATATTTCATCCTGTTGCTGTCAACAAAAACCTGTGAGACTGTTTTAGCTTTCTTTGCAATCACTGGTTTTGATTTCTTCAATTTTCGGAAATCAAAAATATCAGGAGACACTGCTTGTTTCTTTCTCTTAGGAGCAATTGAATTTAGCCATGGAGGAAGATCCAAGGTTGTCACATCTGAAATGGCAACTGCGGTCTCAGTAGAAATAGCCTCAGTTTGAGATACAACAGAAATTCTTGAAGGTGCCTCAGTTTGTACAGCAACAATGTTTTGCTCAGAAGACAAATTGCAACTAGGATTGGCCATGAAACAATCAAAGTTCGTTACAGACGTATCAATTTCTGGAAGAGTTGTTTCTGACATAGCTGAAAAGATTGGATTGATATCAAAAATACTCTTGAAGTTACTAGGTAAGTTCATCATGGGAGCATTTGTTACAGATGAAGGCTGATGACAAGTCTCTTGTGGTGGAATAGAAGGAACAAAAACGGTAGAAAAGGAATCAACATCACTGTCGATAGGAGACATAGGGGATATAGCTGATTCTGGTATTGGGGCCTCAATGTGAGGAGTTATCTCACTTAGGATAGTAGAGGTCTCATGAACCTCGTCTCCTTCTTGCTGATCTAATACCTGAATCTGCATTTCGTTGACTTCCTTACCCTTTAATGTTTCTCTATCCAATGGTTGTTCAGGAGCTCTGCTTACTTTCAGCTTGATTCTGGTACTTGAAGAGGAAGCTCCTTCTTTAGATTGTTCCCTGATTTCTGATTTCAATCCTCTAGGACCAGCTGGGTCATCTTCAGCTCTAACTCTGATTTTGATGGTCTTAACACCTATGCTTTTGAGCCAAGAATTGGTGTTTGCCAAGACTGATTGGAATCTATCAAAGATAGAGACGGATTCCTTTTGAGACCATTGAATTGCAGGAATGGGAGCATTAGCAACTCCCTGTTCTTCGTACTCAGGATCCAAAATCTGCTTATCATCAATTACTCCCTCTGGAATTAAAGTCAGATTCAGGTCAATGATTTGCTCCAAAGTTAGCCTGCAATAATCCATTTTGTATACATCCTTTTCTGTACGGAGGTCTGCCCAAATGTCTTCAATGCGGTGAACATGAGTGAAGACTCTTTTTATTTTATCTTTCATCCTCCTGTAATCAAAATCCACTCTAGCTTGGAATCTTTTCAATGTTATCTCCTGAAGTTCAGTTTCCATTGCTTTGGCTCTTGAAGAGGTTGTCAAAGAATACCTGCCAATTACCAATGGATTATGTGAAGAAATACCAATTCCAGATTTGTGTTGTATAACTTGACGTGAATGAACTGACATCAATTGCCTTCCTAGCTCCATCAGAATGATCTTATCAGTTGGATATCTTGGGAGCATATAAGGTTGGTCTTCAAAGCAGCCAACTCTCATATAGGTGAATGTTGGAAATTGAAGAAACAAGCAGCCATATTGATTTACCTTATTCCAAGCTGCATCTGATACCCTGTTATTTACCAACTCTTTGTCAAACAAACACATAAAATAACCAAAGAAGGCATCTTGTACCCTTCTATAATGCGCTCGACTTGGGATAAAAGTCAGCTGGTCATAATATTTCCATACAGGCACCAATGATCTGTCACCTTCAGGAGATAAGCCTGGAAAATGTCTCAAGGAAGCTGCTATGTAGACCAAATATGAATTCATATAGAAGGTCAGAGTGGTAGGAACCTGTGCAAGCTGTTCGCACAAACAGTCACTGATTATTTCTCCCCAGAAAATTGGATGTTGTGCTTTTCTAATGACAACCATGAACTTATACATCCAACTTTCAAACATGTTAGAAACTTTCAACCCTGCAATTCTGCTCAAAAGAGTGATCATGTCGTTAACTTCTTCTATAAAATCAGACCGATACAACTTGGGCATACGGGTCGCACAAGGTCGTGATTTTAGAAGCCATTTAGAGTTGATGTGTTTAATACAATCATTCTTTTTCTGCTCAAAATGTTTGTGAGCACTCTTCAATGAAATCTCTGAATAAGTGGTTGCATCAGGTACTCTGAAAACTCTATTGATTGTCTCAGCATCAAGTCTGATAACTACGTTGCCATCATCATCCTTAATTGTCCTGGATTGTCTATCAAAGCGTGCTGCACATGCAAGGACGAATTCTGGTTCAAGGGCAGCAACAGGAAAAGAAGCGACGAGATGGATATGACTTCTCAGCAACTTTTGCATATCAGAAGACGTAGATTTCTCAGCCCTTTCAAGAAATTCAGACATATCAACATGCCCTATTTCTGTATCTTTGATCTCATCGATGTTTGAAACAACGTGAGATGGAGAGATCTCATTCTGATATTTGTCGAACTTATACTTCATCTTTTTGCCTGCTGGAGAAGTTGGTTCATCCGTCATTGAACAGGAATCTGCAAGACTGCGGTGAAAACCCCATAAGGTCAGCACATCATCAGCATCAACGTGAGTGGACATGGCGGAACTCAAACCCTAGAACAATGAAATGGACTTTGAAAGAAAGATGGAAGGTGAATGAAGATGAATTCGAAATGGATGAAATGGTGGAATGAAAAACGGCATTGTGTCTCTTTGAAACAGCAAAACAAAGAGATCTTTAAACTTGAATTTGGAATTTCGTCCAAAAAGGTCAACTTTTATGTTTTTTAAGGCAATTCGGGTTTTTGAGTGACTTGAACAATTTCGGAACTTTTTGACACTTTAGCAATTTCTGCTTTTTGCAATTTCGGGATTTTTATGAGCTTTGACAATTTTCACAAAGGCAATCGGGATTTTTCAGAAGTTTAACAGTTTTTGAACTTTGCAAATTTAAAAATTGTTATTTTAATTACAAATCCCGAAATTGTATTTTTAGGCTAAAAACCCGAAATGAACACAAAGTGAATAGTTATTTTGTGAAAAATAATGATGGATATATGAAGTGGCGAAATGAAGTGAAAGGAATGAGCATGATATATGAAATTTTATTGCTGGAAATGAACGGTGAAATGGAAGAAATGCGTTTTAATCATGTAAAGCATTTTTTAAAGGGAAAATGCATTATGTATGAAATATGGAGGTAGGTGAAATGAGATGGAAGGTAAAATTTCAGTAAAATGGAGAAGGCGTGTGAATGTATATGAGAAAAACGCATTTTTATATAAGGGCGAATGGAGATAATATGGAGATATATGAGTGGAGATGGCGAATGAAATGGAGGAATAAATGGCAGTGAGAGTGAATAACGAAATGAAAGAAAATGGTGAGTAGACAAGTAAATGAAAGAGGCGAGAATGTATCAAGAAAACACGTTTTAGTATGAAGGCGGACTTTTGAGATAAATAAATGTATTTAAGATAAAGAAAACCAGTAAGAGAAAACGCGTTTTGATAAAACTAGCAAAAATACCAACAAATATACAAAAATAACCATGATGAAAGCGAAGGATAGAAAGAAAAACGCGTAAAAAATAAAAACGCGTTTTGAAACAGTGATAAAAAGCAAAAACGTGGTATGCAGAAGACAATATCATTGATAATAAAATAAAACGCACATAGATGATAGTAAAATATTAAAAGAAAGAGGAAAAATGCGAATCATACCTGGAGATGAGTTGTAATACGCGAAAATGCAGAAACAAAAACCCTAGACGCGTTGAAAACGACAGAGACTCGGTTATTTACTGGTAAAAGTCCGAATTTGAAGCATTAAGGTCGACCAAATCTCCATAAAATGAGGAAATAAATGCAAAGAAGAATTCAACCAGCTCGAATCTAAGAAGAATCGGATTTTTCAGAAGCTTTCACAATGAAAAATAACATCAAAGTCATGAATCGGGTTTTTTATGAAGCTTTACATGCCTTTTTTACAAAATCGGGTTTTTTATGCACTTTAGCAATTTCACTTTAGACCAATTCGGACTTTTCAGATTAGAAAACAATTTTCATTTTGAACTTTTGAAGAAATTCGAACTTTTGAAGTTATTAAAGCAATTTCGGGTTTTTAAGGCACTTTAGCAATTTCGGGTTTTTAAAACACTTTAGCAATTTCGGGTTTTTAAAACACTTTAGCAATTTTTCCTTAGAGTCTAAATTTCCCTATTTGCTGAGTTGCTCTGAAAACCCGAAATTGGCCAAAAAGACATTAAAAACAAGTCAGAAATCAACGAAAACGGAAACGTAAAGGGGAAAAAGGGTAGCCCAAAGGTAAATCAACCTGAAACAGAGATTTTCCACCCTTTGCACCTCGTAATGCGTGCCTTAGAGAAGAAAAATCTCAAGTTTTAAGAAAATTTTGATTGGTTACCTAAATTTTTAAACGAGTTAAAAAATTTAGGATAACAGGGTTTGAAAGCACATTCTGGGTGTTGAGTTTACTTTCAGCATAATAGAAGTTAGGGATCCTCTGACCATATGCTCGTTGTCATTCGGCGCATTCTTGGTTAGAGTTCTTTATTCAACTTTGCTTTGAGATCCTCTGACCATATGCTCGTCGTCATCCGGCGCATTATTGGTTAGAGTTGAATTCCGCATCGTTTTGGTTTAAGTGCTAACCCTAACGGATGTGTGTTGCATTGTATCTGTTATTGAAAAAATTGAAAAAAAATTGGTTCGGAATATTTCACTCAAGTCCAACACAGGGCCTATATTTGGAGGTGTAAAGGGCCAAAAGTTGTGTTGCAAAAGATACACCTCAATTCTAGCTAGTACATTTTGCCACTTGTTGTGAGTGGCCTACTACCCTAGATAGTGAGTTTGCAAGATGCTGGGAATCTGTGAATCACCCTCTATTTGAATTAAAGTCTCTTACATTGCTTGGTTTTACTTGCATGTAAAGAGTTAGGATCTGTAAAACACTTGTCTAATGGACAGTTCTAGTTAAGGGGGATGGATGAGGCTTGTGTTATAGAAAAACACTATCACATTGTAGAAGGGCAAGAAGCCATAACGTCAAACAATCCCTAATGGTTTTATGAGGGAAAGTAGCAATAAAGTCAAATAGTCTGGGTAAATTGCTTGAGTGTCAAATGACATTACCACAGGTTACACTTTCTTTCTAAAGAGGCTTGAGCTACTGATAACATTGTTATTTAGAGTTAAAGTATTTGAGGATCATTTCAAAATCATTGCATTATCATAGTGCAAAGTTGAATTTGTATATGTAAAAACACATGTATGTAAACCATTTTGGTGTGCATATATCTTTCAGTTTGCAGGGAGAGAGATTCCATAGCCTTCAATCCATTTTTCTTTAGGCCCCCCTAAGAAGGTAAAGTCAAATGCAAACTTGACATTTTCTGATATCTAAATTTTCCAATTTCCAACTTGAAATATTTAATTCAAAATTCCTTTTCAAACTGATTTCTCTCTCAAAATATTAAATTATAAAATATAGTAAAGTGTGTATATATATATAATATATATATATTTATGCAAATTCATTCTGAAACTTTTCAATTATTTTCTTGATCTCCAATTTTTTATCTATTGTTTTTCTCGTCAATTTGAATGTGAACATGGAAACTTGGCTTAATCCACAAAGTATATATTCACACTAAAATATCAATCTGCGTGGTCTGCACAATAAATTTTCACATTTTGACTGTGCTTGAGGTAGGCAGAGACAGTTGAAGAACTCAAGGGCTAATATAATAAGAAATAAATATCCTTCACCATCAATTCTACATGTATACCTTTGTTCGAATACTAGCAAATCCTCCATTGTTTGCTGTAGAAACATAACCTGCAGATGAACACTAACTTGTTTCATTTAAACAATACCAAAATTGCTAAATGAATTGTACTTCACATAATTTGAAGCTTTTACTAAGGTTTCCAAAATATAACTTAAAATTTGAAGAATCTTTAAAACAAAAATTTAATCTACCATCTTCACCAATTTGTTTAAATTAAATACAAAATCCAAATAGCTCAAATTGAATTGTGTTTAACAAATGTTGAAGTAAACTAAGGTTTCAAAATATAACTTTAATGTTGAACAAACCTTTAAAAAAACCAGTTGATCTACCATCTTCGCCACCAACTGCACTAATCTGGATTGAGCTTTCACTTACACCTCCCATTACAACATCATCTAGAGAACCCCAAGCAGGGCCAATGGGGACATTATCTATTTGCAAAATAGAACCAAAAAAATGTATAAACACTTTTGGATATCATAAGATCAAAAAACATGCATCAAATATAGCCATCACAAACAAGGAGTTCAAAAGAAAAAGAAAAAAGCATAACCCATTGTTCAAAACAAGAGAGTTAGCTGTGATCTCCTTGTAGGATACAATAGTCAATAAAATATTCTATTGGTATATAAATTTGTCTTGTGACAATGGAAAGAATCAATTTATTACATTTGTAATGTCCCCGTTTTTAGCTCTTCACTTTTCAGTGATTGGTAGCCTATTTCCAGTGTGCTGTCGGCTAGTTAGTGGCAGAATTAGGGTTTCCGGTTGTTTGATGGGTTCTCTTGAAGATTCGGGGTTTTGCTTGTTGGAGTTTGGGTGTTTGGATTATGGATTCCTTCTGGGTTTTCAGAGAGCTTTGCAGAGGTATGACTTGCAACTGCGTCGGGCAACCTTTCCGAACTTACTATTTTTAGTAAGTTATGACAGCTACATCTCGAAGTTTGGGATTTTGGATTGCGGATTATTTATGGGTTTTCAAAAAGCTTCGCAATGGTGTCACATGCATTGCATTCTGAGCAACTTCTTGAATTTACTATTTTTAGTAAATTCTATTTCTGGCAGTGGTCTGTTGGTTTTGGCACGGTTGGCTTTCTACTTCAGATTGATCAGTTGGCTTACTCATTTTTGGCTTTGGGGCACAATTGGAGAGATAAGTTCGAATTATTTTAATTAAGTCATGTTTTAATGTTATATTTTAACATTGACCCCCCCTTGGCCTAGCTACATCACTTTAAGTTGTTTTAAAAGATGTTCTTTTTGGGTGGGCGCTTCATTGAAGGAAATTAATTATATTTCTTATAAAGAAAGTTTAATCCAAGCATAAATTGGACGCCAACTTCAAGGAGGAGATAAAGTTGATATTAAATGTCAAAGTTTTGCTTGGGAAAGTGGGACGCCACCTATTGGAGGATTAGAGTTTGGTTCAAAAAAGAAAATTAGGGTTTCTAGAAGGGTCCTCTGGAAATTATAAAAGGGAGCCATTGGTTCTCATTTGGATTATCTTTTGGGTCTACAAGAATGTTATGCTGCCGGATTGGCTTTGTGTAATGTCCCCTTTCCAAGCTTGACATTTTCAGTGACCGTTAGCCCTTCCTTGGGAACCCGGAGGCTAGTCGGAAGTTAAAATTAGGGTTTCCTAATTTTGAGGAGGTTATTGCTCGAAGAGGATAGTTTTAATGGCGGATTCCTTCTGGGTTTTCAGAGGGCTTCGCGATGGTATGTTCGTCTCAGCATTCAGAGTACTTTTTGGAATTTACTATTTTTAGTAAATTCTATTTTTGGCAGTTTTCCAGATGAGTTCAGGTTGGTTGACTTTCGGTTTCAGAATGATCAGTTGACTTCTTCAGTTTTGGCTTCAGGGCGCTTTCGGAGAATTGAGCTAAGTCATTTAAATGAAAAAGTCACGTTTAAATGTTATAATTTAACGTTGACCCTTTTGGCTTAGGCTTAATGACTTAATGTTGTTTTAAAAAGTGGGTTTTATGGGTGGCGCCCTCATTAAGAAATAATTTTAATTATTTCTTAAGTCAAAGCAAGATTTAATGGGGCGCATATTCCAAAGTTTAATATTGAATTAAAATATCAGATTGGGAGACTTGAAGAGAAAGTACGCCCTCATGAGAAGATTAGAGTTTTGACCTAAAATCTGATTTTAGGGTTTCGTGAAGTCAAACAAAAAATTATAAAAAGGAGGCTTGTGCATCATTTTGGGGCATCTTGGAAAATACACTGTTATGCTGCCGGATTGGCTCTGGAATCGCTTCGAGGAATGAAGGCCTCCTAGCATCGGGCATCACTTCGTGTTTGAGAGACAACATCAAGTGGTGAAATTCAGTCTTTGTGAGTGCATCTTAGTTATTCATTGTGTTCAGTTCTTGCATTGTAAAATCTGTCTTTGGCATTTTATTGTTTCAGTTTATTGCATTAAATTATAGACAGCAGATTGCATGTTGAGTTCATAAATCAAAAAATATCAAAAATATCTTTGTGGGTGTTAGTCCATTGGTTGTGTTAGGTTTAGGCGCCACCATTCTCTAAGTTACAGATTTTTATGTGGAGTTTGCAATTTTTAAAGAGAAATCGAGTTCTTCAGCTGGGGCCGTACCTTTTTATGCATTGGGAATTGTGCCTTAATCATTTGGAGTGTTTTAAGTCTGTTTCTTCATATCATCTTGAGCGCCATTGTGTTGGGAGTCTTATGGTTTAGGAATCACTTCATTTGAGCAAGGGAATAGGGAGTTGTGAGCATTTATATGTTTTCCTAGACTGCTGTTTTTAACCAGACATTGCAGATTTGTGAAAAACAGAAAATCAAAAGTTGTAATAATTTCATATGGTTCTTGAACTCAGTCAAGAAGAGACTTTATTGTATTGTATGATTCATATATTCAGCTCTAACATCTTGACAGGCATATAATATGAAATTGTAAACTGTCCAGTAGTACTGGCAGTCACTCTCCAGCTTATTGCTTTGAATTTGTATTGCTCCATTTCATTGAAGTTGTAATAGATAGATCTCCGCCCTATGGTCGCTACTATCCCACCCCGGGTTAGCAAGCACATTCTGGGTGTTGAGGGTTTTTAGTTTTCTGCAATTTCCTTCAAGCAGTAGATTTTGTATTCAGCATTTTCTTTCAAGCAGTAGACCTTGTAATCACTCCGTCATATGGTCGCCCCTCACTCCGCATTGGATTGGGTAGCACATACTTGACGTTGAGTTCCTTTCTGCAAGTAGAGTAGAAGATCCTCTGACCAATGCTCATCCTCAGCGGTGCCATTCTGGTTAGAGTTGTTTCCTGCACGTTTTGGTTTTCTCATCTAACCTTAATGGGTGCACTGTTGTAATTTGTTAATTGTAAAAATCGAAAAAAATTGGCTCGGAATATTTCAGTGGTATCAGAGCCAAGATCCTGCCAGCCTGTGATCAGTCTGTCTATGAGTGACAGAGAAAAGAGGTACTTTGCAAGGGAAGACAAGAAAGTTGGAAAACAGTTCCAGCTTCATCAACCTCCAGAGGGTCAGACAGCTTCAGAAGTCTTGAGGGCTCATTGGGAGTCTTCTCAGGAATCAGCTATGGCAGAAGGCGAAAGAGCAGTAGGTGGTAACGAGAGGGTTACCAACAGTAGAGATGACAGTGGTAAGGGCAGAGAGAGGTCCATCAGTCCAGGACAGAGATTTGACAAGAAGATGGATGCGTTAATGGATATGGTTTCACTCATGATGGGTAGAGTGGGCCACAATACCATTCCGCAAAACAACTCAAGCCATAGAGGGGAGCATAGTGCTTCCAATCAGCATGATGAGCATGCAGCCCGGACGGTGTCCAACAACACTTACATCACGTCGCGTCCTTTCAAACCCACTTTCGTGGCTCCTGTAGTCACTCAGCCAGATCCTGAAGAGAATGCTTCATTCGTGGAGCAGTTGAGGCAAGGCCGTACAGAGTATGACTCTTTACCCGCCGACATTAGGATGGATATGTCCTTCAATGATTTCATGGATCATAAGAGAAAAAACAAAGGGCAAGGAAGAAACTTTGATCAACGAAGACCATCGAATCAAGGAGACTTGTACCAAGCTGTCAACAAAATTACACTACCTCATTTTGATGGGAGTGATACAAGTTCAGCCCGAGCATGGATTCAAAAGCTGGATAATTATCTAGCTCTCAGACCAATGGCGGAAGAAGAAGCGATCAAGTTCGCTACACTACACCTTGATGGCGTGGCGCACGAGTGGTGGTACCATGGCCTCGTCACTCTAGGCCATCGGTCTATCACAACATATGATGAGTTCACCACTAGGCTCATCGAAAGGTTTGAGAAAAAGGATCCTGAGATCCATTTCAGGGAGCTTGCTCAACTGAGACAGTATGGCACAGTTGAAGCCTACATCGCGGAGTTTCAGAGACTCTCAGTCATGGTGACTGGAATCACAGAAAGGAGATTAGTGATTCTTTTTAGTGAAGGGTTGACAGAACCCCTCAAAGGCTGGATTAAAGCCTTTGATCCTCCAACACTGCAAGAAGCCATGAAAAAGGCAAGAAACATGGAGTGGGCTGCTCCTAAGGCGAAATTTCAGTCAAATTCTCCTTTTCAGAAAAGGGATAAAGGAAAAAGGCCTCAGTATAAAAATAATTTGAGACCTCAGAACAAGGAGTTCAAGAATCGCAATCCCCATGTTACCAGGTTGGACCAAGAAACCCTGAATGAACTCAGAAGAAAGGGGTTGTGTTTCCGGTGTCAGGAAAAATGGTCTCAAGACCATGTTTGCCCTAAAGGGGTCAAGTTCAATCAGATTGAGTACTATTCTGCTGGGGAAAGTAGTTCTGATTTTTCCGACCAGCAATCTGATTTTGAGGGAAATGAAGAAGATAGAGCTCCAGAAGAGTCCGGAGATGAGAAGGGAAGTGGTGGAGTTTTAGCTCAACTTTCCAGTTTTCAAAGAAATGAATCATTTAAGGTTCGTGGAATGGTCAAAGGGCAGCGAATCGTTGCTTTGATCGATACTGGAGCAACTCATAACTTCATTGATGAAGTTGTGGTAGCCAAGAAGGGGCTGCAAACAGAGGAGTTCGAAGGATTCAAGGTCATGGTTGCCGATGGATTTCATATCACTTGCACTAAGAAGATATCTAACATGACCATGCAGTTGGGGAACTACGAAGTCAAAGATGACTTCTATGTTGTTCACATTGGGGATACTAATGCAGTTCTAGGTATCCAATGGCTGCGATCTCTTGGAGAGATCTCGTTGAATCTGCAAACTATGGAGTTGAAGTTTCAATCAGATGGTAAGAAGATAATTCTGAGAGGAATGTCCAACGGAGGTCCTCGAGTTGTGTCATTCAAACGAATGGCAAGGTTGATCCGTCACGATCAAGCTGAGTGGGTTGCCGAATGCATGATACTTCCTACTAGTCCTGTTGAGACTAAACGTGACCAACCTCCTGACATTCAGTCACTGCTCACTAAGAAGAGCAAAGTGTTCGCAGATTTGCCTCCTGGACCACCACCTGAACGGGGTTCAGAACACATCATAGAGCTCAAGGAAGGGGCTAAACCAGTGATCACCACTCCATATCGGTATCCAAAGAGGCAAAAGGATGAGATCGAGAAGAATATCCGAGAACTTTTGGAGATGGGTTTCATACGCCCAAGCAAGAGCCCCTTTGCTTCTGCAGTGGTTCTCGTAAAGAAGAAGGATGGTACCATGCGCATGTGCGTGGACTATCGTGCTTTGAACCAAAGCACCATCAAGAATAGATACCCCATTCCCAGAATAGATGAGCTCATTGATGAGCTACATGGGGCTAAGTTCTTCTCAAAGATTGATCTGAGATCGGGTTACCATCAGATTCGAATGAGGGGATCAGATGTGGAAAAGACAGCTTTCAGATGTCACTATGGCCACTTTGAATTCTTAGTCATGCCATTTGGGTTGACTAATGCACCGGCCACTTTCCAGTCTTGCATGAACCGTGTGTTTCAGAATCAGTTAAGGCGGTTTGTGTTGATTTTTTTTGACGATATTCTGATTTACAGCAAGACTTGGGGAGATCATCTCAAGCACTTGGAGGAAGTGCTTAGTATTCTGGAGTCTGAGAGTCTGTTTGCTAAAGCTTCCAAACGTGAATTTGGAATGGAGGAATTATTGTACCTTGGCCACATCATTAGTGCTGAGGGAGTGAAGGTGGATCCGGAGAAGATAAAAGCAGTGGTTGATTGGCCACCACCGGAAAATTTGACTCAGCTGAAGGGTTTCCTGGGTCTTTGTGGTTTCTATCGGAGGTTCGTTAAGGGGTATTCACAAAATGCTGCTCCCCTTACTGACCTCACCAAAAAGGGAGCCTTTGTTTGGTCAGAAAGGGCTCAAGTGGTTTTTGATAAGTTTAAGAAGATCATGAGCTCGTGTCCAGTTTTGGCTATCCCTGATTTCTCCAAGCCATTCGAGCTGCAATGTGATGCATCGGGTGAAGGAGTTGGTGCTGTCCTGATGCAAGACAAACACCCTATTGTGTTTGAAAGCCGAAAATTAAGGGGTGTGGAAAGGTCATATTCAATTTATGACAAAGAAATGCTTGCCATAATGCATGCATTAGCCAAGTTCCGACAGTACTTGGTGGGGAACAAATTCGTGGTTAAGACTGACCACAACAGCCTCAAGCATTTTATGCACCAAAAGGATCTGAATGAGAGGCAACAGAAATGGGTGAGTAAGCTGCAAGCTTACGACTTTGACATTGAGTATGTCAAAGGAAAAAATAATATTGTGGCTGATGCACTGTCAAGGAGACCTCACCTTAGCTCATTGTGTGAGCTTACTGCAGATTGGAGAGACATGTTGCTGTTTGCCACCAGCATCCTGGAAGGTACTTTCCATGATGAAAAATACCAGGTAGTTGAGGGATTGATTCAATATAAGGGAAGAATCTTTTTGGTGGCTGAGTCTAAGCTTAAGAAGAAGATTCTTTTGAATTTTCATGACATTCCAGTTGCTGGTCACCAAGGTTTTTTCAAGACCTATAGGCAGATCCGAGAAAGGTTTTCTTGGAAAGGTTTGAAGAGGGAGGTTCAACGCTACATTCAGGAATGTCCTGTTTGTCAAGCAAATAAAAATGAGCATACATTGCCAGCCGGTTTGCTGCAACCACTTCCAATTCCCAATCAAAAATGGGAAAGCATTTCCATGGATTTTGTTGTACCCCAAAATTAAAATTTTTGTTACACTTAGACATTTTGAAGAAATGAGTAAAAATCTTGTCAAAACAGTCAAAAAGGTCAAAATTTGGTGTGCATGTCTTGCATGGAGGGTTAAAACACAAAATTTTCAATTTCTGACGATCTGGGTCTGCTAAAAGCAGCTTAACCTACAAAACCCAGATCTCAGTTTTTCATCCCTAAATTTTAGGAAAACTGCTATTTTTAGAAATTTTCTCAAATAGTAAAGTTTTCTGGTTTTTCGGTTTCTTTCGAACGGATCTTGGCAAAATTTTCTAAAATAGAAAGTTGGTCGCCAGTCGAGCCCGGTCTGATTGGCTCAAAATGTGTCATTATCGGTAGTGCGGTCGAGAATCTTAAAATAATCGGGTTGCCTCTGGGTCTATTGACTTTTGAAGCATATAAGGTCCACGAGGTTATCAATGGGAGGTCATCTTCATTTGCCCGGCGTCAATATTAGCATTCAAACTTCGGTGAAGGTGAAAGCGATGAACATGCCACGAGCGAGGAAAGAAAGGATTGAAAAGTCTTGAAAATTTTCTAAGTCTGCTGAGTTTGGGCGCCCCAGTTAAAGAAAGGCGCCCACCTTTTCAGGGTGCCAGATGAAGGAATTAGGGTTACGGTCTCCAATGGAAGTTGCTCAGTTTTCAGTCAGCTTCGCGATGGATATCCCCGTCAGAGCTTCTGATGATCCAGTCTCCGGCAAATTCAAGTCAAAGTAGAAGGTATGAAGTGAAAATCCGAAACTTGAAGTTGAATAAATTATGAATTTTTCTAAGTCTGGAGAAACTGGGCGCCCTAAGAAGAGAAAGGCGCCCAACTTTTCAAGGATGCAGACAGAGGAATTTGCAGTCGAAGCTATAACAGGATGTCTTCAGAATTCAACTGGCTTTGCAGTGAGCTATTCAGCACGACAAACGGAGCTCGCAGTCATCAGATTCAAAAGGCTGAACAGAAGGTCCGACAAGAGGTAAAAAGAGAAATTCAAAGCAAAAGTGAAAAAGGTGAAAAATAAACTCAAAGCAAAAGTGAAAAAGGTGAAAAATAAACTAAGTGTTGGTAAACTGGGCGCCCCCAGTCAAGATAGGCGCCCAACCTTTTGAAGGGTAAAAATCCACTTTTTGACGAACGTGTCTCCAGAGGACCCCCCTTCATTCTCCGTCAGCTTCGCAATGAGCACAGCCATCAGTCAATCTGACGCCCGGAGCTTAAGATCCAACAAGGTCATCTGAAGAAGTGAGAGACCTAAATAAATTGGAAAATTTTCTAAGTCTGATGAAAGTGGGCGCCCCCCTTGAAGAAAGGCGCCCAAGCTTTAAAGCCTTCAGATGATGGAATTTGCAGAAGTAACGTCCAAGAAGGCCTCGCCAAAATCAGTCTGGCTATCCAACGAAACACTCAGACAGTCAGTTCGATCAACGTAGCCCCCGGAATCGAAGATTCACCAGAAGATCAAAGGGAGAAGGAAGAACTTGGAAATCAGGAAAAATGGCTAACACTGAAGAAGTTGGGCGCCCCTAGAAGGAAAAGCCTCCCGTGAATTCGGAGGCCGAAATCAAGTTTTTAGCCGGAGGTGCCTCCAGAACATCTTTTTCAGAATCAGTCAGGCTTCACCGTGAATCACTCAGCTCGCCTGTCGGGTTGATCTGTCAACGAGAAATCAGAGGCGAAGTGGCATGTTAAAATGGAGAAAAGTTGAAAAAGTGGAAATTTTGACTAAGTCTGGTGAAGTTGAGCGCCCCTCTTAGAGAAAGGCGCCCAAAATATCATGCCTTAGAAGATTTTTAAGAAATTTCAAATTTCAAAATTGTGAGAAGAGGAAGATGGCGTCCAAACCTGAGAAGATGAGATTTAGGGTTTTGAAATAAAAGCAGAAAAAAAAGCAAAACCTAAAATCGAACCCTAAGTCTATTTAACACTTCTTTTCTGTGTTACCGGATTCGTACCCACAGGCCTCGAACCCGGTTCGGGTACGAACCCGGTACGGGTTCGCCTGTGGGTACGCGCTGGGTACGCACAGGGTGCGTGCCCAGCGGGTACCAGGCCCGTGGGTACGTGGACCCGGGGGTACCAGCCACGTACCCGGGCGAACCCCTGCGAACCCACGGCCCAGCACTTCAAAAGTGGGCCCAAAAGTGAATAAAAAGCAATTTTTTATTTTCTATTTTGCTACAAAACCCTAAAACGACCCAATATGAGGCATTTTAACACTAAAGCATTTCATTTTTACCTCTCATTTTGCTCTCTCCATAATTTGTGTCCATCTTAGCATTTTGAAGGGAGGTGATTGCATTTGAAGGAGATCGATTGTGGAGTGGCAAATAGCTTCTACAAAGGAGATTTAAGTGTTCAAGGTATGCATTTAAACCCTATTCTTCAATCTTTTGATGATTTTTTTTAAGTTTCTTAGTTTTTGATGAATTTTTTCAAGTTTGTGAAGAAGTTTTTCAAATATATATATTTTTTTTTCATTTTTTTTATAGATTGCAACAATGGCAAGTAGTCAAAGTTCAGTGGGTGGGGATGGAAGCCAAAAGTTTAAAATTGATAAAGGATCTCCTTTATGGAGACATACCACACGAATTTCACAAATTCCTGGAGGTGGGGGGTTTGTTTGGAAGTGTAATTTTTGCAATGCACAATATAATAGCTCCTACTACCGAGTAAAACTTCATTTTATGGGCCCTGGTGGTAAAGGGATTAACATGTGTGTGGGTCCAGATAAGAAGGGGTTATCTACTGTACAAATAGCAGGATTTATAAAAGAACAAGAAGATGCCGACAATTCAATTGCAAGAGGAAAACAAACTAGTTATAGTTCCGGAAAGAAAAAACAAACATTACCCACTCATCAGATTGTTAGGCCCTCTAGACATCCCTTCTTGTCTATACCCTCTACGGAAGAAGAAGATGAAGAACTAGAAACCACCACCCGCAATAGAGGTCCATTAGAGAAAGCATTTAAAATGGAGGCAAGAGATATTGCTGAAGAAAAAATTGCACGTTGCCTCTATGCCAATGGTCTTCCATTCAACTTGGTGAGATCACCATATTGGAAGGACATGGTGTCAGCAATAAATAGTGCACCTCCTGATTTCACAAGTCCTGGGTATGAAAAGGTGCGTACCACCTTATTGCAAAAAGAGAGGAAATATGTAGAGGCCCAACTAAAACCAATTAGAGATTCTTGGGTTGAAACAGGTGTATCTATTGTTTCCGATGGATGGAAAGATTGCAAAAACCGTCCATTGATTAATGTTATTGCAGTGTCCCCCAAGGGGGCAATGTTTTTGAGGGCGGTTGACTGTGAAGGGCAAGTGAAAGATGCAATGTTCATTTCCAGGATTCTCATTGACTCCATAGAGATGGTGGGTAGTGAAAATGTTGTCCAAGTAGTTACGGACAATGCAAAAGTTTGCAGGGCTGCAGGTGCTTTGGTAGAGGCCAGATATGAGCACATCTTTTGGACACCGTGCACTGTACACTCCCTCAATTTGGTGATGCAAGCAATTGGCACCCAAATAGAGTGGGTGAAAGAAATATACCAGGAGTCTGAGGAGATCCAGATGTTTGTGACAAACCACCATATGTCACAAGCAATTTTCAGAACTTTTTCAACATTGGAATTGTTGAAGGTAAATTTTAAAATTTAATATATTTAGTTTCATTTATCATTTATGTCATGTTTTACATAATTGAATAAAATAATTTTTTGCATTATTTACATATTTTAAATGTGTTATTAACTTACTATTAACATGTTCTTAGGTTGCCGAGACCCGGTTTGCATCTCACACAATTGTTCTGAGACGACTTGTGAAGGTGAAAGATGCATTGAGTCAAATGGTTATTAGCAACCAATGGAGTATATGGAAGCAATCAAATTCAGAGAGGGCCCAAAAAGTCAAGGCATTGATCTTGAATGACGATTGGTGGGATCGTGTGAATTATGTATTGGAATTCACCGAACCTATCATGTCTATGCTTCGGTTTGCTGATACAGATGAACCATGCTTAGGGGATGTCTATGATAGCATGGACACAATGTTGGAAAAAATAAAAATAGAAATACAAAAAAAGAGAATGATCCTGAAGACACCTTGTACAAAAGGGTGGAAGCAATTGTTCTTCATCGTTGGAACAAGATGACAACTCCATTGCACCTCCTTGCATATGCCCTATCTCCGAGGTACTATACCACTGAAGTGCTTTCTATCCCAGGGAGAATACCGCCATATAGAGATGCTGAAGTTGCTAATGGGTATAAGACGGCATTTAGTAGAATGTTCAGTGATCCAGAAGTGCATGCAAGTATCATGAGAGAATTTGGAATGTTTGTCACAGGAAAATCAAAAAATCATACCGCTTCTGTTGCTAGAGACCAATACAAAATGGATGGTCTTACATGGTGGTACCTCCATGGTCAAGATTATATGTACCTCCAACCTCTTGCAATCAAGATCCTCTCACAAGTAAGATTTTTTTTTTTGCCACTTGTATTGTAAAATTTAACACTTAACATTCTTGAATTTATCTTGCATTTTTTTATTTTATTTTTAATTTTGTTGGTTTTCTCTCCAGGTTGCAAGCTCTTCTGCCGCTGAACGGAATTGGAGTACATACTCCTTTATCCACTCAGTGAAGCGTAACCGGCTGGCTGCAAAAAGAGCTGAAGACTTAGTGTATATTCATTCCAATTTGCGTCTTCTGTCACGTAGGGATCCTCAATACAGGCAGGGGGCAGCGAGGCTTTGGGATGTAGCACCCGAGTCTACTGACTTGGATGCAACCATTCAGGATCTTGCTAGAGCCACTATGGATGATGTGGGTGATATTGATGACATATCACATGGTGTTGGATCCGCTTTGGGTTCAAATGATGATGATTTTGAAGTTGAAACCACTCAAAATCCAAGTCATGATGATTCTGACAATCCTTTTGATGATTGATGAGCATATGAACAATGAACATTGAATCATGTTTCAAATTTTCAATGTTTCATGAACTACATTTTGTAATTCAGTAATTTTATTTGAATATTTTTCTACTATCAATTGGCATTTAATATTTATCTTTGGCATTTGGCATTGGTCAATGATCAAGTATCATACTATGAAATGATTTAGTTTTACAATTCTCTATGTTTCTCTTATTTTTTTGTATATATAATACATATATATATATTTATAATATATTAAATTATTAATATATATATATATACACACGTACCCATACGTACCCAAACCCCTAAAAAATTTTGCCCGTACCCACGTCTTAGGGTTCGTCTGGCCGTCCAGAATTGAACCCGGTGGCAGCATAGACTCAATGAAAAGCTCACAACTCACTCATTTCTCACTCAAATTACATGAAAACTGATGCAAAATACTCTTAAAATGATGGCGCCTAGTTTAGTTATGAGAAAGGACAGCTAAAAGTGGCTATTAATTAATGGCACAAATCCCAAAGCACTCCAAAAAGGGCGCCCTACAAGGAATGACGAATTTGCTTTATAAAATCATAAACTTCGTATTAAAATCTGCAAATATTCATGAAGGGTTGCTTCCAACAAAGAAAACCAATGAGACAATACCCAGAACAACTCTTTTTGTATTTTTTGATTTATGAGTGAAACTATAGATTCAGCCCTGTTATCAGCAACTCCAGAAAATGACATAAAATGCAATAAACTGAACTACATAAGTAAACCCAAACTACAAATGCAAACCTCACTACAAAATGTCACTCAAACAAGCAAACCTCTCCACCAGGTGCTATCTCTCAAGCACGAAGTCGAGCCAAGGCTAGGAGGCATTCATTCCTCGAAGCAATCCTGTTACCATTTCGGCAGCATAACAATATAGAAGTCATAAGATGTCTAAATGAAGACCCAAAGCTCCCCTTTTATAATTTTGAGAGGACCCTCCGGAAGCTTCTAGAAAGAAACCCTAATTTTCAATTTTGTAACTATCTTCTTTTCCCTCCAATTTGGGCGCCCCCTTTCATGAAGTTAATATTTCTTTATTTTAAAATCTTTTCCTTCATAAAAAGGCGTCCTTTTCTCCAAGTAATATTTTTTGACTTTATAAATATAAAATATTTCCTTCATGAGACAATACCCCTCAAGGTCCCCTTCTTTAAAACAACTTAAAGTCATAATACTAGGACAAGGGGTTATTTTATAAAATAAAACATTATTGTCTTTAAAATACTTATTCCTCCAAAATGAACCCCTTACGCCAAAATTCAGAATTACCCAATGAACTGCCAAAAGAGGAAAGTTGACTGAGCTGGTGCTGACTGGACCACTGCCAAAAATAGAATTTACTAAAAATAGTAAATTCGGAAAGTTGCTCGGAATGCAATGCATGCGCCACCATTGCGAAGCTCTCTGAAAACCCAGAAGGAATCTAGAATCCAAACACCCAAACTCCAACAAACAAAACCCTGAATCTTCAAGAGAACCCGCCAAACAGTCGAAAACCCTAATTCTGCCTCTGACTAGCCGACAGCACCCCGGCGATAGGCCATCAATCACTGAGAAGTGCAGTGCTAAAAATGGGGACATTACAAGTTCATTAGTGGGTCCTATTTACATGTTAAGTTTACTTAGGTCCTAGGGAATCCTTCTAGAAGTCTTAGATGTCATGTGATCTTACCCTATCTTATCATGGCATTTAATACTTGTGTCCTAAGTCATTTAATAATGTTGAGGTAGTTGTCTCATTGTACAGGATTAAAACACATGCCATGGTCTTGTCTAATCCTATCTCACAACTCGGCCTTTATAAGCAAGGCATCATATGTATATTTATATATTTAATCAATCAATCAATCTTGCATCCATAATCAAGCAAACTATTCTTTCCATTTTCTCTCTTATGGAAGATATTTTGATCTAGTAGTTGTTCTTGCAGTGTTGGGAGTTCACCATTAACTCCTACATGGTATTAGAGCTCTAGTGTTGCAAACTCCTTCCCAGATCTAAGGGACATATTTTGGCTTGAAGATTTTGTTGGGTGTGATTTGGGGTTTCAAGGACCTCACGGTTGAATCCAAGGCATCAAAGAAAGTCAGGTTTGCCTTTTGTTTCGTTATATTTTGTCAAATCTACAAGGGTTTCAAGTAGGGTTAAAGTTGTCAAATTGAGGAAGTTGAATTTTCAGAACACTTTGGGCCAAATCTACCCTTGCCATTGAATCTAGAAGGCCCAAAAACCTAAAAATTGCTTGTCAAATCATCAAAATTGGACACTTTGTCTCAAGGGCATCAGAGGTTCTTTTTGTGCAGTCGCCATTTTCTATAATATATAGAACCGTACCATATAGCATCACTGTCAAGTTTGCAGTCGTTGGTACTATCAACAGAATATTTTGGCCTATCTAGGAGCATATTCTCTGGTAGATTCCGCAAGTATTGTCAGCGTGTGTAAGCCTTCATCAACTATCTTGTCACAATAATAAAAAAAAATTGGTTTAGTTTTTGGTTGACCATCAGGTTTGTGATTAGCGCTAATCGCACTCGCCTGAGGCCTGTGGTTCCCTACCAACGAGAGGGGCTTAACCCTAGGTGGTGAAAGAGCTACCACCGGCCCCCACCATCAATGCCCAACCCCCCCACTACCCGCAAGGTGGCAGGTTTTTAAATTTTCTGCCAAGAGCCAACAAGGTCACATTGGTGACCAACCGCCACCCCCTAAGGGCTTATTTTTGCCCCCTATAGCACTAATAGGGCATTATTTTCAAACATGCATAACTTTTCACCAGGGTATCAATTTTTTGAAAACAATATATTGTCAAAAAGCTAATTCTATGAATTTTACAGTGGTGCAGGTTATTTTTCAGACTTTTGTTGTTTGACGACAGTAATTGTTGATTAAAGTCAGATCTTGTTTTTTGGCTCCCGAGCTCGTAACTTTTTGCCATAATCTTCAATTTTTGTGATTCTTGTAATGTTGGAAAGGTATTGAGAAGCTCTATCCAGCTATCCATGCACTTTTCATGTTTTTATCCCAAGTATATTTTTGTTTCAATTTTTGCCTGGTGGGTATCCTGGAGGATTACTTGGACATTTTGGTAGTTGGCAGAGTGTTGTTTTGATTATTATACTTCATTTCAGCCACATTTCATGTATTCATCTTTGATTTTATCATTTAAGAAGTGTATCATTGATGTAATCATGGGTTATGCAACTCATCCTTCTATAATCATTCTGACTAAGGACAATTATGAGTCTTGGAAAAAAGGGAGTTCTAACACATTGCAAGTGGCTCAATCTTTTGCCTCATCTTTATGGACTCATACCTACACTAGAAACAACATGGAAGAAATCAATTTGGGGTAATAAAAATGATCATATCATAGGATTGATTGGTTCTAGTTTCAATGCAAACATCTTCAGAGAGACCTACAATCAAATTTTAGGAATCAAGTGCCCACACACAATTTAGACCATTAGGAGATTTTTGGAGATTCACATAATATGATAATCCTCCATTCACAAATGATCCTGCATTAGATTGCCTCATTCCACTTGATGATATTGATAATCTACCCTTGGATGATGTTATGATGCTGAACTTGAGCGTCTTGATGATCCAAAGACTTCTCTTGCAACTCCTACTTCTCCAATCGAGATCACACATTCATCTTTTGTTGGTGATTCATTGAGAACTTCTAGTGATTCATTGCAACAGGTATCTAATTGTCTTCCTAATTGGGATTCCTATTTATTAGACATTCCATCTTTGTTTGTGGAATCTCACATTTCAGATTTGGAGGACCAATTTGAGGATTTATCTCTCCTATTTGATGTCAGTCATGGTTGTCATGTCCCCGATTTGGCAATGGTGGGAAATAGTGTTTATCAACACTAAGGTGGAATTTAAATATTTTAAATAATAAAATGTTAAATAATAATAATATTAAATATAAATTTAAGTTATTAAATAAATAATATTTGAATTTAAATCATCTGGCCGACTTCCTTGAGTTGGAGTCTAAAATCATGTTCCAATTTAT
The DNA here is from genome assembly GCA_007258455.2 of Sequoia sempervirens. NCBI lineage: Eukaryota > Viridiplantae > Streptophyta > Pinopsida > Cupressales > Cupressaceae > Sequoia > Sequoia sempervirens. The sequence continues at coordinate 49,653 of VDFB02373414.1, forward strand.
TATTTGCTTTGGCCGACCTATTGGAAGGCTCCTGTAATCAAGTATTTAAGCTGGTTCAATGTCTTTTTCATGGCATCACGAATTTGGAATCCAACTCCTGCCAAACTATCGGTGAGGACATAGTTCTCATGCGCTAGCATCCAGGTATTGGGTGTAGCTTCAAGCCTGAAAAATTCGTGTTAGCAATCTCTTATTTGATTCCTCTTCAGGCACTCATTCACCATCATTTGTGCAGATTACCAGGGGTTTATATCCATCATTTCCTAGTCGTCGCTAGGGGAATCACCATCTATCAGGGTCGTGGATTATTCAACAATGCACATTCACTGAAGGTGGGATCAGGCATCTGAACATCATTGATTACTAGAACGCAATTTTCACTTCCAATGGCGTCGATAGAGATATCGGGAGTCACTTCTGAGCAAATCACGGGATCTTCAATTCCCGTCAACAAACCTCCACAGAATGGGTGAAGAGACGGCATAGTCATTACGGTTTATTCCGAACATTACCATCAAATCAACCATGACTCATTTCCCAACATCCACCGTCCAAAAATACCCGCGCACACCTTCACGGGATAGTGGCAGGCGTGTTGATGTGTGTTTTATGACACACCGAACACTCTAGAATAAAGAGTCCAAAGACACTCTATCCTCACTTGAAAAACTACCTCGTATGCTAAGATTGCAAGAAAGATCATATGGTAATTCCATTGTTTCTTAAGTCAGGTGTGGACAAGCTCAATGGGCATTGTGATATGATGGTAACACAAAGGGATCTATGTCAGCAAATTACTCAAAAGTAAGGACTTAGATCGATTTGACGTTGAATGCTCTATTATTTTTGGGATTTTCGATTTTAAGATTTAAAAAAAAAAAAGGAAAAAGGGGTGAGGGTTTAGAAGTCCTATACTATTCCTATGAAATCAAGAGACCGTAAGATTAGGTGAAACTAAGGAACAATACTTTGTTTCGCCACGATAACGACAACTACACAAAGCAAGTGCAATCTTCTAGGATTTGTGCTTAAAATTTCTTTACCATGAATGATACCATCAAGAGAACAATATTATTCAAAGCAAGCATTAAAGTATCCACATTATAGGTTCAGTCTAACTTTACGCATTGAACAAAAATCATCCATCCAAAGAAAGTATGAGCGGAAGTTCCACCAATCTATACTATCAATCTATCATTCATCTAACATGCATTCAAATCAAATACTATTTTAATCTACTCTATATGGAAGAAAAATATGGAACCATGCAACCACTTGACAATAGAAGGATTCAAAGCAACTCATGCAATATGAACTTTTATTCTCAAAGCAATCTTAAGCAACAATTTCATAAGTCTCTCTCCCATTGCAATGAAATGGGAAAACAAGAGTTTACATAGAGTTTTAAAACTGAAATAAACGGCCAAGATTAATTCAAGATCAATGGCAGAGATTAAAAGACAGTAACCCTAATTAGGGTTTCCCAGAATACAATCAGTGATCAATGAGTTAACAGTGAGTGAACTAGTGTGAAAAGCTATCCTTGGGGAGGCGCATCCTTATCCTCTTTGGTGGCATTGTATTGTATGAATCTGGAAACTATTGTGTTGACCTCCTCGATCGTGACAAGTGGCAATGCATTGACCTTGTATTCTAGCAGATCCAAATCATCTGAACATTCTGCAAAAGCAATTTCCCACTCTGATTCTTGCCGTTGGAAGGCATGCCAAATGGATAGGAAGTCGGCTGCCTTAGTCAAATTTTGTCTGAGGATCGTCCCAATGGTGGTGAAGAAGATTTCTTGAACTTTGTGCTTAAAGTTTTCAAGCTGCATGTTATTTGCCCGAACAATGTCCTTCTCAAGTGCATCTGCAACCACAGATAGAATCTTCTCCTGGATTTCCTTCGTCCTTTCCTCAACCCGGATAGTATCAACCTTTACCTTCTCTAGGACTTCATTCCATGTAATCAATGCCATGTACCAACTGTTGAAGTCATATATTGCACCTGCTGCAATCACCTTTCCATCAACTAGTTCCTATTTTGGAGCTCCTTTAAGCACTTTGAGGCATGGAATGATTCTATCTCGGATATCCTGAGCATTATCCCACGTTTCTGCTAGAACTGTAATTCTTGAGAGGAAAGAGGAAGTTTTCCCGTATGCCAACATTAGTTTTTCTGCAAATACAGCCACTTCTTCACTTTTGCTAATCATCCATTCTTTGGTCTCCTTCGCTGTAGTCTTCTCCTCTTCGAAAGTCTCCTAGGAAGTGTTCATCAATGGAAGAGCCACTAAGCTAGTTTGATCGAGAGGCTTGGTTATATGTTGAATATACTCTATTAGTCGTTCAACCTCTCATTTGTATTCCTTTTTCTTGGCTCCCTCCTTTTCCAACCTTGCTTTGATAGTAGCAACTGAATTATCTAAGTCTTCCACTTCCAGTCCTTTCGTGGTTGGGCCCAAGTCGACAGTGGTGATGGCATATTACTGAGTAATATCCTCCCTAGACTTATCAACTGTCGGTACAACGATTTGTACTGTACGATGGCCGGCTTCATCTCTTTGGATAGTGGAGAATGTTTTGGCAGGCTTCCTGTGATGAGCCCTGCTGGCTCACAACTCAAACCCCTGTATTTTCTTATCTTATTTGTGTTTTTTTTAGTTTTTTAAAGAAAGTTTGTAGAGAGAAGAGAAGGGGCGCATCATATAAAAGCTCATAAAATGTAAATCTGAGCTATTTTCTACAGAATGGAAGTGCATAAGGTATTATTTAACTGAAACAAATAGATCACAAATGATAAACATACTCGAAAGCTTCCAAATTATTTATTTAAGAAAATAAGCCCAGTTTGCCAGCCAAGATGGTGAAAACTAACAAAATCCAGTGTAGGAAGCTACAGAATGCAATGTCCAGCCTAGGAACTGAGGCAGATGATAGATATAAGCCAGACGCCAAAGAAGCTGAAGAGAAACCCTCAAAAGGAAAGGCGTTTCTCCTAGGAAATCCAAACACCCTTGCACAAAGAGCCACACACTTCAAGCAATAAGCCAAAATCCTCAACTCAGAAGGTACGGCCATGAAGTAGAGTGTCTGCCAGATGAAGAAGGACGCCATCTCTCAAACCCTCCTGAACTGATAAGGAAACACTACAAAAACACAGATTTAGCTCAATAGAACCTCTAAATGAAGCTCTCACAAATGCACTAATTCGCCTGGTCTCTCACAATCTCAAAAATGCTCAACATTGAAGAAGATCTCGTTCTCCAATGGAAGAAATTGCTCAAACCCTGGTCACAGAGAGTAGCACAGAAGAAAAACCCAATTGGCAAAGTCAAATGATCAAGAATAGAGTTTGATTTTCCAAAAAATGCTTATATCCTCAAGGGGCACGCATTTCAAGAAAATGACACCACTTTTCATCATTTAAATCTTTTAAAATATATTTAAGTCACTTTCAATACTTTGACTTAAATATTTTGGGCGCCCACTTTGAAGATTAAGTGATTTAATTTTAAATCACTTTTCATGAAATATTTAAGTGATATAAAAAGTATAAAGTCAATTTGACTTTATAATAAAGTGTTAAGTTAATAATTAACTCAAATCACTTAAATAATCATAACTCTCTCAAAACTCCATATAATTTTGTGCCGTCAGAAGCTGTCAACCCCTGAACTGGCAAGGCTTGCTTTGAGCCAATCACTGAACTCTGAACTGAGAACGACAAAACTCCTCCAGATAATGTCACTGACCCTCTAAACACAGCCTGTTAGCCTACAAGGGTCCAAGAGATAGGCTAACTCAACTGTACCAAAGAACTGACTAGAGCGGGGACATCACACTTCCTTACACTGACTGCTTCCAATCTGGCCAAGAAATCGACCATGTCATCTTCCAGAACTTATTCTTCTTCCTTTATCTTCAATCTCTCTATTAGCCAACCGGGGATAGTAGGCTGCTTAGTGTCTTGTTCTTCCTGGATATCTTGTGCGTTCGGAATCTCTTGAATTCCTTTAAGGGCTGAAATCATTCCTTCTTCAAATTCACTATCTACAATGTCAACTTCATTGTCAGATTCCAGAATCTCAGTGCTTGTGGGAGATGGAGGCTCATCATCCTCTGGCTGAACAGGAACGGGAGAAGGAATCCTTATGTCTCCCAAAGACTCATCAATGTCTAATATTTCATTTATGTTTGCAGACACAGCAGAATGAAGGGGCTTTGATCTCTACTTCTTTCTGGTAGGTTCTTCATTTGCAATCTCCTTTCCTTTTGCCTCGTTCCTTTTCTTGGGATTGGTGCTCTCGATTGGCTCATCTACTTAGGACGCACCAGCATTTGAGGAGTAAGATTTTGCTTCGCCCATCAAAGTGTATGTCAAAGGCACACTCTTTTGCCGTAACTCTTTGGTCTGCTGGTCTACCCACCATTGCGAATACTTGACGACTGGTCTCATGAAGGTGGTCAAGTCTGAAAGCTCTAGTTTTGACCATCTTACAGGAAGAAGAGGCCGACTCTCATCAAAACCTGGCTGCATATACTCGCCATCATCTTCCAATTGATCTGGCACACGGAAGAGCTCAATTGTCCTGATTAAGCTGACCGACAGTCTGGACCATAATCTTTTTCTAACATCGAATTCATCCACAGCATTGGCCCAGTAGTCTTCCAAATCTACCTTGTGTTTGTACTTTACTCCATTCACGGCCCTGATGTGATGGTGAGGGTCGAAATTAGCTTTGGACAGATAGGTCGTAAATGGATACCATTGCATCTCTAGTCGGGCACCTTCAGCTGCCTGTGCCGACAAGCAAGATTCTTCCATATTTCCAATAAAGAATGGAAAAGTGATGGCTGCTTTGCTCTTTACTCTCTAGAAGTTTTGATAAGTTTCAAGCTGTCTAAGAACCTCAAGCAAAATCATTCTGTGGGTGGGATAAATTGGGAGCTTGAACGGACATCCCGTGAATCCTTGAATTCTGATGTAAGTGAATCTCGGAAACTGGATATACCGGGATCCGTATTTGCTGATAAGGCTCTTAGCTTCATGGATCAGCCTTTGATGCGTTCCTCCTTGCAATATCCTTGTGATGTACATTAGGAATGCATCATGCGCTCTTCTGAAGTGAGATTTTGCAGACAGCTGTAATTGGGGGTAGCATTCATATACTTTGAATTTGTTTTCTTCATTGCCTACAACGCCTTTGCATATTAATCTGGAATACCTATAGGCTCTTGCCAATAGATAGATAACATAGGAACTCATATAGAACGATTTAGTCCTCTCCAAGTTCATCAACTGCTCATGGATGTTGTCACTGATCATCCTCGACTAGTTGAACATTCTGACTCTTGAGGTGATCTCATCAATGAAAAAGTACATCCATGTTTCGAATGGCGCGCCTTGAGGACTGCCCATTACCCTGTTCAAAAGCAAGATTATATCACCATAGTCTTCTTTTAAGTCTGTTCGGCGCAATTTCTTAGGCATTTTCTTTACAGAAGCCCTTGGCTTTTCCAACCATGTTTTGTTGATGACGGTTGCACACTGATCTATCCGGTCTTCAAAAATTCCCCTTGCCTCTTCTTTGGTCTTATATGAAGTCCTGTTGTAGTTAGGAATGTCGAATGCTTCCTGGATGACCAGCTCTCCGAGATGTGCCAAAATCCTTCCATCAGGAGCAATGATCTGTCTTTCTTGTGGATTGTAATGCTTGGTGCATTCGACCATCAACTTAGCACACTCGACTGCCGAAGGAAATCCAACAACTTGAACAATTCCATTCCGCATCATCCGGCGGGCAATTGTTGTTGGCAAGAGTCTGTTTAGTCCATACATCCTTTTTTTGAATTCCTCGAAGTCTACGTGTCCAAGGTCCGTATCCGTCATGTTCTTCCATTTGGAGTTAATCTTTGATTCTTGTTGAACTCCTTTGCTCGCAAACTTCATTTGTGCTTTCTTCGAAGATTCTCCAGGGGTGGTCATCAACTTGCGAGAAAAGAAAATATATTAATTTTAAAACTTTTAATTATGATTTTCTTTAAATTTTCTCCCTGAAAAATTCTAACTTTCAGCCTGTTGAAGGTTAGATTCTACGAAAAAAAACAAGCTGAAAGTAAAAACACTTAGTAAGTTTTGTGAGGATAAATAAAGATAGAAGTAAAAATGAAGAATTCTATCAAATTCTGGAGTTATACTCTTTGGATGGCAATTCAACTTTGAACTTCGAAAATTTTTCCTTTATCACTGAAAAAGCAAGCGACCCTTTTGAAAATTTTGATCTTCAACTCAAAATTTTACCTTTTCCCCTGTTCTTCGCCTTGTAAAACCACTCAACCTCTAAAATTTCTATCTCTCAAAAAAAAATTTATCTCTTGAAATTCCTATATCTCGTGAATTGGAGAGAGCTTAACTTCTTCTCAAATCGAGCTTGTTAAAATGACTTATTGAAACTCATTATAAAGTTGAGAAGTTCAATCTAATTTAGCAGTTTCATGGTTTTTCTTAAGTTCGTCGAACTTAGACTCGTTTTCTTCTCGTTTATCAAGGCAAGTTTCTAATTTTCTCTAGGCACCATCTTCATCCTTATCCAAATTCTTTAGGTTTTCCTTTGTAGCTCAATTTTTAGCTAAGTGTTGAAAAATAATTAAAGGTTTTATATGGGGATTTTGATTTTCCAACCTTTAATACTTTATTTTATCCATGTATTTTTTGTTTATTTTCGCAAATTTTATCTAATTTCATAGATTTTTATCTCCTTTTCCTTCCAAGTTCGGACTTTGGAGTTTTCTTGCCACATTCTCTTCATGGCGGACTTTGTCTATGTCTTGACGTTTTCATCATTCCTTATAGCGGACTTCCAAGATTTCTTTCCATTCATTTTCTCCAAATGTAGATCGGACCTTGATGACTTTATCCCATGGATAGGGTGGACTTTGATGATTTCTTCCCAAGTTTACTTGATGGGTCGGACTTGGAGGCTTGTTGGGTATTCATCTTGTAATATGGCGGACTTTGGAATGAATTTTCCAAACTTATAGCAGACTTTCTATACTTCTTTCATATCCTCCTCTCCTAGGTCGGACTTCATTGATGTTCTTCCAAATGATAGCGGACTTTGAAAATGTTTTGCCAACTCCACATTAGGCTCTTCCAAAATGCAAGGCGGACTTTCTTTATGCCTTTCCAAGAGATGGCGGACTTCAAAGTGAACTTTCCATTTGGTGGGCGGACTTTCCAATAAGGTTACCATTTCCCATTCAAGGTGGGGGTGGACTTCCAAGATGCTTTTCCATTTCTCCTTCCAAGTGCTAGCAGACTTTCTTCTAGTCTTTCCATTGTTGGGCGGACTTCTCCAGACTTAGGCCATTTTTCACCATGAATTTCATGCTTGTCGCCATGAATCTCTTGCCTTTTCTGATTTTTTCCAGATTTTTCACTTGATTTTTACATGCTTTTCCAGATTTTTGCTTTATTTTTTGCATGCTTTTTGATTGATTTTTTATCTAAAGGCCTGATTTTTGGTTGCTTTTTGATTGATTTTCTTGATTTTTCTTTGCCTTTTCAGTCTAAAGGTGGAAACGACGACTCTGTTGCAAGACCTTGCACTTTCTAAAAAATAGGAACTTACTAAAAATAGAAAAAGCAAAAAAGCAACTTTCTAAAAATAGTAAATCCCGGATTGGTCCAAAAGTGCCAAAAATGAAAAAAGCAAAATCCCTAAAAAGTAGGAAGTGTCAGCATTGAGTGAAAGCATAGGCGATCCTCGTCTTCCGGGTCTTCTGAGCACTTCTATGACATCTAAGCACAGTTTCAGGCTTGAATTCTCTACTTGGCTCGAGTGATGACTCCAGACTCTGACTTGAAACTCTCGGAGCAACAGAGCTTATGACATTGCAACTCAAAGCTAAACCCTAAAAGCAAACCACCAAGGGTCCCCATTTGCAATGGGGCAATGTGTGAAATAGGTCACAACAAGGTGTTACACAAGAGAGCATTGTGATCCATTGCAATTAGCGACACGGGCCTGTTATACATCTAATTGGCGCTGCATCATAATTTCGGGTCTTTTCATCACGGCAGCTCGTGCAACTAAAGGACTCAAGTAGAACAGGTAGCGGTTGTCTCTTGAAGGCATACATCTTTCATCTAATATCCAGGAGACAACTCTGGATCGGCTCCAGCGCTGTGTTGTGTTGTGGTCACATCACCCTGTTTCCACTCATACTATCGCGAGGGTGTTGACGCCAGGGCAGTCTCTCTGATCTGCAATCGAGAGACTCAATTCATCAATTGAGCATTGTGATCATTGTGTGGCATTAACCTGAGTATATTGTGCGATTGCCATGATCTGTGAATTCAGTGCAATGTTCAATTTCATGACTATGGGTTAACTCGAGCTTACAGTGTTTCAAATCTGTGAATATATATATATATATATTGTGACATGTTTATAATAAATCTAAGTTGTTGTAATTGAATGGTTGCTTGTTGTAATTAACTCTAGGTGATTCTTAGCTAAATATCAAACTCAGGTACATCTCAATGGCACAACTGTTGTCACTTAATCTTTGTCTTTGGAGTTAGTTCAATATAAATTTCCATTTGTTCCTGGTTTGTCATATTTTGTTGTGATTGGACATATACCTGATTGGATTGTGGCATCATCATCATCTAACAAGAACTTGGCAACACATAAGCAAATTTCAAAGACACAATCTTCATACATATGGATTCTTCTTCCTACCAATTCCTATCTAGAATGGGAAGCATTCCTACATTTGTACTTGGTCTATCCTCTTCCCAAGGGGAGAAACATTGTTTGTAGGCATTGGATCATGTTTTGTCTTCAAGCATTCACCATTTTTGCAAGAGATTACACATTGTGGGCGGGGAGGGAGAGTGGGATATCTTGTCTACCTTTTTCCCTCTTATGGGGGGGTTATTGATTGTATATTCATGATGGATGTAGTCCTTGGGGGTTATCATTGAGTCCTCCATACATCATCCTTGTTTGCATCTTTTCTCTCTTTTGGAGAGGAGTTTTGTCCCACTAGGTTTTTTCCTCTTCTCTGTATCTGAGATATTGCATTCATATGTGGGTACCTAACATGGCCTACTAGCAGGGACCCATAATAATCTTCTCATTTTGCATCATTTGCATAATAATCTACTCCCTAAGTTGCACTTTGTTGTGACCTTTTCACACATCGCCCCATTACAAATGGGGACCCCCTGTTTTCGCTTTTTTGCCTTGGCATCGCAACTACTAATCACCAGCCTTTTTACAATGAGTTCATCATTTTGAGAGTTTCAAGTCAGTCTTCTGAGAGTCAGCCAAGCCAAGATCAGAATCCATGCTTGAATCAATGCCTAAATGTCACGGAAGTGCTAAAAAGGTTCGGGAGACAAGGATCGCCTTTGCTTTGGGCCAATTCTAACAATTCCTATTTTTTAGGGATTTTTTGTTTTTTTGCTTTTTTCATTTTTGGCATTTTTGGACCAATCTGGGATCCCTATTTTTCAAGGATTTTGCTTTTTCTATTTTTAGAAAGTCAACCCTGGTCAAAGAGTCAATATTTCCATTTTTAGAAGCAAAAATCAATGAAAAATCAAGAAAAGCATGGAAAAGCAATGAAAAATCTGGAAAAAACAATGCAAAAATCATGAAAAAATCAAACCTCCAGAATGAGAAAATCAATGAAAAATCAACCAAAAGGCGTCAGATTCTTGGCTGAAATGATGTAAGTCTGAACAAATTCGCCCAAGACAATGACAAGAACTCTTCCAAATCCGCCCAGACATGGAAAAAAGTTTTGGAAGTCAACCTAGCCATGGAAAAAAGTTTTGGAAGTTCGCCATGCCTTGGATGGAAGATGGCAAGCATCATGGAAAACCCGCCCAGCACTTGAAGAGACAATGGAAAGAAAGTTGGAAAGTCTGCCCTACCTTGTCAAGATCACCTTGAAGTCCGCCCAGCTTGGAAGAAGGAAGAAATTTCACAAAAATGGCTAAGTATGGATGCCTTGGGAGAGAAAAACTTAAAAATTTGGCTAAGTATGGGCACCTTGGGGAATAAAATTTCAGAAAATGGTTAAGTGTCAAAGAAGAAAATATGGCAAACATGTCTTGAAGTCCTCCCAAGTGAAAAGGAAGCATGTCTTGCCAGCCTTGAAGTCCGCCTTGGCTTGAGAAGTTCAAAGTCCGCCTTCCCAATGAGAATGTCCAATATGCTAGCAAATCCGCCCTACGTTGGAGTAAGAAGATGTCCAAGCAAAGAGAAAGTCCGCCCTCAAGCATGATGGAAAATTCTAAGGCATGAAATGTCTAGAGAAGAAATATCAAGCTAACTCCAAAGTCCGCCATGGGAAAAATGTCAAGATTATCTTGAAGTCCGACCTCAGAATGAGGGCAAGAAAGTCCGACTTGGATAGAAAGAAGAATGTCCAAACCATTAGCAAGTCCAACTTTGGCATGAAGACAATAAAATCCACCATAGAAAAGAAAGAAGGCATGTCCTGACATCCATAAGATCCCCCAAGTACAATGGCAGACATGATGCAAAGTCCGCCTAGAGACTTGTCAAAGGAAGCTACAAAGTCCGCCATGCATATGGAGAGGCACCAAGGAAGTCCACCTTAGTATCAAGGAGACAATGTCAGACACATCACAAAGTCCGCCAGGCACTTGTCCAAGACTTGATGAAGTTCGCCTAGCCAAGGAAACTCAAAAAAAAAAAATTGGCTAAGTAAAATATTCAAAAATTGGAAAGGCACAAGCAACAGAAAATCCGACTTTGCCCAAGCATAGCATGTCCAAACAAACATAAAGTCCGATTTGGCCTAAGAGATGTTTGTCCAAAGTGGTTGAAGTCTGACTTAGGCCAAGAAAGAAAACGTCCAAGCTCATGTAAAGTCCGCCCAAGGAGAGGATCAGAAATTGGCTAAAACTCAAAAAATTGACTAAGTGTTGGTACCTTGAGGAGGGAAATTCATAAAACTGGCTAAGTGTTGGAAAGAAAACAAGAGGAATGTGAAATATGCTAACCAATTTTTTCGATAAATTAACACAACATAACCAGCACTTAGTCAACTTGGTTAGTGTTAGCTCCAAATAGAAAACCAAACTTGAAATGAACTCACACCAAGAATGCACACTCAATCCCAATGAAGGATAGGTGTTGTCATATGGCGGAGGAGCTAAAGGAAAATACTTGAAAGAAACTACTCAACGTCAAGAATGTGCACTCAAGATCCCACTGAGGGCAAAGTGCTAACATATGACGGAGTGTTAAATTGAAAGCTAGAATTTGATAGGCGGATAACCAGCCATGAAGCTATTACAAACTAATTCATCCGCTGAGGCGGGCATCCACAGAATTGTGGGGATTCACCACTATGAAGTGGGTACAAGAGTGATACAATCAAATTATCCACACTGGCGGTAAACCATCCAGGGGTACTTATGTGAGAAGGAGAATTAATTGCAGCAATTAAAACTGGAACAGTACTACTGTTTACAGTTTTTACAAATAAGAAATAAGCTGCAAATTACATATGAATTACAATAGACTTCAAACACATGAGTAATAGATGATCTCTTACAATTATTTAACTCTCTAACTGCTGATAATGAATCAAAAATCAGAACTTCAAAGGTCTGATACAGAAAACAGTAAACTGGAAATGTCAATCTGCAACTATGAAAATCAATGAAATGTTCATAACTCACTTAATTCACCTCCAAATCGAATGTCGTCTTTTGCTGTGTCTTCTTAGAAGGTAGGCGAACATTTTCTGATCATCAAACAGCAACCAAACTGCACCTATATTTTTGGCACAATTTCCAAAGCTTCCATGAATGGTACGGCCCTCTTCAAGGGCGATTTTGGCATAAAAAATCATAATCTTCAAAATTAAATCTCAAACTTTGCAAGAGGGGGGGCCTTGGCTTAGCAAACACTCAACAAAAATACCCATAATCATAATAAATTTATTCTAAGAGATGCATTCGAATTTTCACTTTCAGCTGTGTATGAATCAGCAACTGAAAAACTGGAATTATCATCAAAACTTCTTCAGTTGAGCACAATCTGCTAGTCTGGATGAGAAGCAGTGAATTCCAACTAGATGTATTTCAAACATGAAATTGGATAATTGGCTAGGAGGTAGCATCCTCGAAGCAAGATTTCATTTGTCATTCCGACAGCATAACAGTATGATAACATGAATGGATGAAATGCTGGAGCAAAATCCTTCATTAAATAGAAGCTCACAAACTCTTTAGATTCCTGAGAAGGTACACCAAAAGACATAGGAGTCTTTTCAAATTTCCAAAAAAACAATCAACTTCTCAAGATGGCGCCCTTTTTGCATATATATGAATTTCACTTTATTTAAAAAGAATCTCATTTAAAAGTGGCGTCCACTTTTACCAAGGAAAAAGGCAATAAATAAAGTATAATTAATTCCTCATGAAGGCATCACCCTTCCAAGTCCCCTTTTTAAACACAACTTAAAGTTGTTCTCCTAGGCCAAGGGGGTCAAGTGCAAAATATAACCTCGATGCCTTTATTCAACATAAAAATGCTTTAAGAGGTCAGACATGAACTGCAAATAATTGCTCCAACTGGAAATGAAGTACTGAAAGCTGACAAACTCCATACTGCTTAAAATAGAATTTACTATAAATAGTAAACTCTCAGAAATGCCAAAGAACCTCAGAACTGGAAACCCTAATTTTACCTCACACACGCCTACAGGCTTCCGAAATAGGCTGATGAGTGTCAGAACAGATTACTGATGAGAAGGGGACATTACAGAATGAAGAGGAAAATAAAGAGGAAGTAAATAAAATCCTTGTCCAAGGATGGAGTCCGCCCTACTTAGCACAAGCCAAATTCAGAATTGGAGGCAAATCCACAAGCAAAGTTCATTCGAGCAAAGAGATGGCCAAAATCTTGGCTAAGTTACAAAATGAAACTTGAATAGCCAAAATTTGGCTAAGTATGGGAAATACTTCACAGAGAAAATTCCAATTTCCTCCATTGTGGCGAAAGCACAGAGGCATTCTTCTCCAAATTCAAGGCACTTGAAAGAATATTCAGACATCTTGGGGGGATTTCATCTACAATCCCAAACCTATTGAAGCAATCAAGGCAACTTCTTGAAGGATTTCATCTCCTGAAGAATTAAAGACAAGCTTCCAATCAGAATCAGATGGTGACAAGAAGAGTGTTCCAAACAATTTCTGTACTTAGACAATTTCTTGACACAAATTGGAGAATTTAGAGAAGAAATCCAAAAGAATAACATCAATCCAATTCAAGCAGGAGGAATTTCAAAGCAATCGTGAAAGAAAATAACTTCAAGTCCTGACTTCCAGACCTCAAATGCAAGTGAGAAGAAGAAATCAAAGTCTCAAAGCAAATCCAAGATCAAAGCTAGGAAAAAACAAGCACCAAGGACAGAGTAATCGGCAAGGAAAAATATTCTAAGGCAAGCACATGGAACAGGACCAAAGTGACCAGGGAAGACATCCAGCACGCTAGGGTGGCACCTCGTCATCTTCCAACCAATCAAATTGTTCCAAATCAACATGCAACAACTTTCTATTTTATTGTTGGTTCATATTTAGCAGAAGGAAAAGTGTCCCCAAAAGTAATTTTCTCATTGGTCGAGAGGTAGTTGGTTGTGACAAACCCTAATTAGGGTTTTATTTTGTAATCTCGGCTATTGATCCTAAATCAATCTTGGCAATTGAATTGTAATTGGGGAGCCTATAAATTGAGCTCAGCCCTCATTTGTAAATGTGTGGAGACAGTGTATGAAATTGTTGCATTAGACTATTTTCGATAATAAAAGCTCTTATGCATGATTTGCTTTGAATCACTTTTATTGTCAAGTAGTGAGCAAGGTTGCATAACTTCTTCTACCATAGATTAGACTTAGATTACAATTAAGTAGAATTTGCTTTGAATGTTTGTTAAGTGAATGCAAGATTTGATCGTATAGATTAATGGTGGAATATTGCTCATACTTTCTTCGGATGGATGATTTTCACCCAATGCGTAAAGTTAGCCTAAGCTTGTGATTGTGGATGCTTTACTTCGGTCTTATTCGAGGCTTGAAAATTATAATCACACCCTTTGAAGATTGCACCCACTTTGCGTAGTTGTCCCAAGGAGGCGAAACAAAGCGTGGTTACCCATTTCACCTAATCTTTACTGTCTCTTGAATTCCTGGGCGTAGATTAGATCCTCTAAACCCTTATCTTTTTGCCCTTTTTTTTGAGATCCAAACTGAAAGTTTCAAACGAAGAAGCCTTTAATGATAAATCCGTCTAAGTCCCAAACTTGTGAGAAATTCTTAAACGTAAGTCCCTCTGTGTATTACTAGCATATCACAACGCCCATTGAGCTTATCCACATGTCATGACCTGACGAAAGAAACCTTGGAGTCGCCATATGATTTTCTCACAATCTTAGCATACGCGGTGACTTTGTTCAAAAGAGGATTGAGTGTCTTTGGACATTTTATTTTGTGTGTTCGATGGATGATAAAACGTACACCAACACACTTAAGGGGGGGTGTTGGTGTAAATAGGTGTTTTATCTAACTAATTCATTAGTGGGTCCTATTTACAAGTTTACTTAGGTCCTAGGGAATCTTTCTAGAAGTCTTAAGTGCCATGTGATCTTATCTTATCATAGCATTTAATACATGTGTCATAAGTCATTTAATAATGTTGAGGTAGTTGTTTCATTGTACAGGTTTATGACACGTGTCATGATCTTGTCTAATCCTATCTCACAACTTTGCCTTTATAAGCAAGGCATTATATGTACATTTATATATTCAATCAATCAATCTTGCATCCATAATCAAGCTATTATTGCCATTTTCTCTCTTGTGGAAGATATTTTGGTCTAGCAGTTTTTCCTTGGGTGTTGGGAGTTCACCATTAACTCCTACACCTTTTACATCATTGGTGGGGACAACTTGGGCTTAAGATGGTTTTAGAGGGTTTTCCTTATTGCTTTATCTTTTGATAAAAGACTAACGTTAAACAACGTTTTTGGAAGAGCCTAAACCCTTATAGCTTTATTTTTTCCCTTTTACTTTTTGGTTGGTTTAGTGATCTCGCAAAAGGAGAAACTTTATGGAATTGTGGGGAATATATAATGCATTCCCACTCCTTGAGTACAGTCAAGAGCATACTTACAAGAATCACCAAGAATTGCATAGACTCAAAAAGTCCCAAAGCAAGCAAATGCAAATGAGTCCAAAAGACCCAATACCCAATTACTCTACAAGTCTATTTAGACTCACCAAGTCTACCAAACTTTTGGAAACTGGCAGTCTCATCCCAAAAACTTGACCAACTAAGTCATCTGCAAAAATCAAAAAGATAAAGCTATAAAATTACAGCAACATGTCCAATGGTCCTTTAGTATCAAACTTCAAAAATGACAGCAATATGTCCAAATTCAAACAACACAATATGCCAAGGGATTTCAATTATCTTTGCACTTAAGATTGGTTGTGTTTTCTTCTACAAGCAAGATGTTCAATGGCTCGGAAAGAGTGTTGTATAGCTTCTCCTCACTCATGGAATGCAACCAACCCTCTTCTACTTCTTCTCAACAATGTTTCTTTGATACCCAATGTGGAGAGCAACTCTGAATTGATAATGTATTGCTCGATGAAACATGGTTTGTACAATCAAAAATGAGTTAAAAGCTCAGTGTATTACCAGAATATGTTGTTTTGAATACAAAAAAACTAACACTGATGTATGTGTGGCATCTGAGCTTGGTTAAAAATAATAAAATTATGAAAAATGGTACACACCATGAAGGTCTATGTGGTCTCAAAGGCCTTAACTTGGACTTGGTGGTAGGGGCTCCACCCCTCAACCCTAACCTCTATCCAGCACTACCCTAGGTTAGGCATTATCCTGAAATCCCGAGAGGGTTGCTGCCCCTTAAACCCCCACTCTAGTTTTAAAAAGGAAGAAAAATCATTTTAGGCCATGTCAGATGGAAAAGCAGTTTTTTTTTATTTCGTCAATTTTTTTCCAATTAAATCCCAATTACGTTTGTGGTTTTGATTTACCAAGTCAATCCCAATCCTAAGGAATGCTCCTATGGCTGTAAAAGCATTGCAAACCTATTTGAGATACGAGCACATGATCCCACATAGAGGTAATGATGTTGGACTGAGTTATACAAGCTCTTCTCTACCATTGTTCATGACTCCATGTGATTTTTCTTTTTGATGCCATGAAGATCATAATCCACGAGTTTTAAACACCTAAAATGCTTGAGAATATTTATATATTTAAAACTGTTGTTTCCAACTCAAATCCACGTTTGTACTTTTATGATCAATGTATATTTGTGTCTATGATCAAAGTAGCTTCCATTTGATTAATTTATTATGTCTTTAAATTTTATTTATAGAAGGGTGCATAATAAAAGATTTAATTCCTGAAAAATCTCTATATTTCATGGTTTTTTCAGTTTGTTGAGTCTAAGTATTGAGTCCAAGTCTATGTAAAAAAACAGCTTGCCGAGTTCGAGTCAAGTTCAATTCTTGTAACTATATGCTCTAAGTATGCAATTTATAGCAACCTTACAATAGTTTAAAAGATTATTCAAAAATTTATGATAACCAAGGTCTTCAAATGAATGCAATTACCTATCAACCACAAAGATTTGAAGTCACAATTGCATTTATTTCAAACTCTTATATACAAAAACTAGGAATGTGTGCAAACACAACCTAGGGGGTTTAGCCATCCCTATACCAATTATGTTTTGAGAGTGTAAGGTTGCATCGGAAACATCCCCAAACTATCACCAAAATCCCAAGTTGTCAAATCAGGTTTGGGTTCGAGTATGTGTTCAAAGTTTGGGTTTGCAATTCAATAGATTTTCTCAGGTTTGGTACAATTGTATGTATATATTGTAGACACCTAAAATTGACCACTATGTTTGGTCAATTTTATCCTATTTTTCATCTATTTTCCTATCATCTATGTTAATTAATTAATGACCTATTATTTAATTAATATTTCCTATTCCCCTTCTAATTCCTACTACAGTCTGAAGGTAATTAATTTATTTAGTTTACCTACCATGGACTTTCAATTGTTTTAGTGTTTTTTTACGTTTCTAGGTTCCGAACGAGCAAATCCATTGCTATTTGGGTGAAAGCGTTCTACAAATGGGCGAATACAACTTTAAAGGGACAAATGTAATGTCCCCATTTTAGCCATCGCTCTTCTGTGACTGATAGCCTATTTCGGGAAGCCGTAGGCTAGTCAAAAGTGGAAATTAGGGTTTCCTATTTTGCAAGAGGTTTCGGATGCTTTTTTGAAGGCTTGCATGTGAGTTTTTCTAATGCATGTCTAGTGGAGCTTTCTGGGTTTTTGGAGAGCTTCAGAATGGTGTAACATGCATCTTCATCTGACAACCCTTCCCGACACTTACTATTTTTAGTAAGTCACAACGGTTGGCCATTTCGGAGGTTTGCTCATTGGAGTTTCAAGTTTTGGATTGTGAATTCTTTTTGGGTTTTCAAAGAGCTTCGCAGTGATATGACATGCAAATGCAGTGGGCAACTTTCCTGAATTTACTATTTTTAGTAAGTTCTATTTTTGGCAGTGTCCTGATTGGCAGCAGTCCAGTGTGTTTTCCACTTCGAGCAAAACAGTTGAGTATTTGTGGTTTTTGGCTTTTGAGGTGCATTTTGGAGGATTAAATTATTTAAGTCATTAAATATTATATTTCCATGTTGGCCCCTTAGCCTAGAGATTATGACTTAATGTTGTTTTAAAATGTGGTCTTGGAGGAGATTAAATATTTTAATGTTCATTATGTCTCCTCAAGACTTGGACACCTAGGGAAGAGGTGAATTAAATGTTTTAAAGATTAAAATATTTCAAAAGTGAAATGGGGCGTCCCTTTTGGAGGGAAATGTTGGAAGCTGAATGGTCACCTCAAGTTCTTTATAAGCAGGCTTTTGCTCATTCATTCATTCATTCATTATCTATCATATCGAATTGCTGTCGGAATGGCTTCAAGTTTATGGCTTCAAGGAATGCATACCTCCTAGCAAGAATTCAAGGATTCAGTTTCGTGTTTGGAAGATAACACCTAGCTAGATAAGAGGTTGCTTCTCATCCAGAGTTAGCAGATTGAGCATCATTTTTGGTGATTTTGTTTGTTTCCACGTTGCTGGTCAATGTGTGGCTGAAGGAGATTTTCATTCATAAATCATTGAGTGAATTTGTTTTGCTTATGGGTATTGGCTCAATTCATTTCTATGCTATAGGTGCCCCTTGTTGCTAAATCTCAGATTTTATTTCAAAGCATTGAATTTACTAGGAAGGTCGCCCTTCTCCATGGGCCGTATCTTCTCTCTTGAACAGCATTGGGAGTCGTGCCTTGCATTTTATGGTGTTTTTGGGTGATTTATCCATTGCTGGGTGGTCACCTTGCTCCTAGTGATTATAAGCTTTCAATTTTAGGTGATTTGGTGAAGTACCAAAGTAGATATGAGCATTTGAGTGATTGCATAGTTTGCTGGTCTTTATATCAGACCTGGGCATTTCCATTTCATGCTATGTTTCCTTGGTCTTTCTATTCATATTTGTAATTGGAGATATAGTGTGATCTTTGCAGTGAGTTTGGAGCAGATTCTATTGAAAAATCATTGTAATAAGCAAATTGTATTTGTTGGCTTCAGTAGTACTGAATCAGCCTCTCTATATTTCATTGTATCTTCTTATTTCACCCACTGAATAAGTGGAGAATTCCCACTGCTTAAGTGGATGCCTGCTGAAAAGCGGATGCTTGCTGTTAGCAGATGATTGCTCTTCCATTGCAATATCTTCCCCCCACTGAATAAGTGGTAATGTGGAATTTCATGGTCGGATCACCGCCTGCTCTTTCATTTCCAACTTGTAATTCAGTTCAGTTTATTGCTAACGATCCCATCACCATATGCTATCACCTTGCATTCAATAGGATCTTGGTGAACATTCTTGGTGAAGGTACTTTCAAGCTGATTATCTTTGGAGCTAACGCTAATCATTGGTGATTGTGCTGGATTTGTTGTTAAAAAATTGGGAAAAAACTAAGGGGTATATTTCAACAAATCTGCTTCTATAATTAGCTAACATTTTCCTTGCAAGTTAGCAATCGATGTGACTTGCAGATGGACGAACTTGATTGTACAAAGGTGATCCACAAACGAGCGCATACACGCTGCAAATAGGTGAATCTACACTACTTGGGCGGATCCGTTGACTACTCTTGCCTGATCATACAGAGGGGTATCTGTTCATACAAGGGCGAATGCGAGCTACACTTGGGTGAATCTGAAAGCTTTAATTATGTTTGTAATTTTCAATTCCTTGAATGAAATTTGTAAGTTTTGTCAATACTAATCCACTGGCTTGCTTTGGCCTACAATCACACTAACATCTTTATGCAGCTTCTATAGTCGAAGATCAGCGGAATCAACCCCTAAGAACATTTCTTGCAACATGTAGTCGAAGACGCTTGTTTTCTCACTAATCTTGGAACACTTCAATTTTGCTAAAGGGTCAATTAATCTTGTGTGCTTTGTTTGAGATCATTTGCCGACATATGCTCTCTCCCTGCACCGTTCGGTGAGCCTAGGGATCAGAAATCGCAAATTGATCTTAGTCTTCTTGTGTATTCCTTGGAGTGCTACCTTGTGCATATGCTCTCTCCTTGCGCTCTGTGCAAGCCTAGAGATCAAAAACACCTAATATATCCTTCCTTTTAGGAGGCCTGCTTGGGGATTTTATCCCCCCAAGGGACAACCTCAACCACATGAAATAGTTTCTTCCTTCTATCATTTCTTTGAAACAAAGTGGGTTTGGTCAAAGGTGTCAAATCCTAGATGGTATTGTTATTATCTAAGAAGCTATTCACTCTATGCATGTTAAAAAGAAAAGTTCCAAATTCATGAACCTTGATCTTTCTAAGGCTTCTAATGAGGTATGCTAGAAATTTTTGGAAGATATCTTATGTGCCTTTGGTTTTGATGATAGCAAGATTCAATGGATCGTGGCTTGCTACACACCTTTCCCTATGATTATAAATGGTTCTCCATCTATATCAGAGAGATCCTCTCCCTCTGTATCTCTTCCTCATTTTGGTGGAAGGCCTTGGTAGTTTTTATATCACCTCAAGTGCTCTAGATCTATCTCTAGCTTTCAAATTGTGCAAGGTATGGACCCATTTTGCCACCTTCAATGTAATGTCCCCTTTTTCGGCATGATCATGTTTGATGGTGGTTAGCCTATTAGTCAGACTCTCGTAGGCTAACAGGTTGTGTTTAGAGGGTCAATGACATTATCTGGAGGAGTTTTGTCGTTCTCAATTCAGAGTTCAGTGATTGGCTCAGAGCAGGCCTTGGCAATTCAAGGGTTGACAGCTTCTGACGATACAGAATTATATGGAGTTTTGAGAGAGTTATGATTATTTAAGTGATTTAAGTTAATTATTAGCTTAACACTTTATTATAAAGTCAAATTGACTTTATTCTTCTTACATCACTTAAATATTTCATGAAAAGTGATTTAAAATTAAATCACTTAATCTTCAAAGTGGGCGCCCAAAATATTTAAGTCAAACTATTGAAAGTGACTTAAATATATTTTAAAAGATTTAAATGATGAAAAGTGGCGTCATCTTCTTGAAATGTGTGCCCCTTGAGGATATAAGCATATTTGGCAAATCAAACTCTATTCTTGATCATTTGACTTTGCCAATTGGGTTTTTCTTCTGTGCTACTCTCTGTGACCAGGGTTTGAGCAATTTCTTCCATTGGAGAACGAGATTTTCTTCAGTGTTGAGCATTTTTGAGACTGTGAGAGACTAGTCGAATTAGTGCATTTGTGAGAGCTTCATTCAAAGGTTCTATTGAGCTAAATATGTGTTTCTGTTGAGTTTCCTTATCAGTTTAGGAGGGTTTGAGAGATGGCGTCCTTCCTTCATCTAGCAAACACTCTACTTCATGTTCGTACCTTCTGAGTTGAGGATTTTGGCTTATTGCTTGAAGTGTGTGGCTCTTTGTGCAAGGGCGTTTGGATTCTCTAGGAGAACGCCTTTCCTTTTGAGGGTTTCTCTTCAGCTTCTTTGGCGTCTGGCTTATATCTACCATCTACCTCAGTTTCTAGGCTAGACATTGCATTTTGTAGCTTCCTACACTGGATTTTGTCAGTTTTCACCATCTTGGCTGGCAAACTAGACTTATTTTCTTAAATAAATAATTTGGAAGCTTTCGGGTACGTTTATCATTTGTGATCTATTTGTTTCAGTTAAATAATACCTTTTGCACTTCCATTCTACAGAAAATAGCTCAGATTTACATTTTATAAGCATTTTATGCTGTACAACCCTTCTCTTCTGTCTAGAAAATTTCTCTAAAAAACAAAAAAACACAAATAAGATAAGAAAAATACAGGGGTTTGAATTGTGAGCCAGCAGGGCTCATCACATTCAACTTGTGATGTTGTTGGTCCAAAGATGTATCCTTTGCCTTCAAGATGAAGAGGATGGAAAACATCTCCTTTTAGCCTACCACTTTCCTCTATCATTTATGGTGTGATCTAACAGGAATTTCATGGAATAAGTTGTGATTCTATCTAGGACTCTCTTGTGAATCAAATGCGGCCCTCTTTGAAGCTAAAAGCCCTTAATATGTTGCATAATATTGGTCATGGTTTGATAAATAAATAAATAAATTATTTTATTTATTTATGGAGTGGATAATGTTGAGGAATTTATGGATGATTAAATAATTAAGTAATTATTTAATTTAGAAAGGGATAATGAATAATTAATTAAATAATGATAATTTATTTAATTAATTTAGAAGAATAAAGGTAATTTGGGACATAGTTAAATAAATAGAATTTATTTAATTAATCAAGAGGAATAAGGTTAAAGTGAATTAATTAAATAATATTAAATCATTTAATTAATAGTGGAATACGAAAATAAATAATAATTAAATAATATAATTATTTAATCATTAGGAATAGGACGATAATTAGTGTAAAAGTGTTGCTCGCAGGCTAGGACAATTTCAGGTATCTACATTTTCCCCCTTTGATACAATGCAATTTTAAGTGTTGTGTCAAAGAAAAATCAAAAGAATACATTCAGGACCTGCCCCGGTATGCCCAAATGACAACCGGATAGTGTGATGCCCCCTCAGGAAATTTGGTAAAAATTCCGAAAAATTTGACAAATTTTCCAGCAAGCTAATTTTATTTGTTTAAGTGCGTAGACGGCAAAAAATACTGATTTTAGGTCCATTTGGTCGGCCATATTAGCAATTTAGTGTTACGGCCAGTGCATCCAGTACAAATGGGGGGGTCCATTAGGGCTTGGGAGGTCTATAAATAGGCCTTTAGGGGGTCATTCTCCTCATTTGTGCATTGAGCTTTTGAAAATTTGAGAGGAGAGGAGTGAGCTTGAGCAATAGAGCAGTGGAGCTATGGTGGGAATTCCAAATGCTAGTCATCGCAAGTGGCATTTATGGAGCTACAAGTGGCCAAAGGGCTCAGGGGACGCGGTATGTACTCCATCCTGCTTTTGAAATTTTGTCGCTTTTGGCTAGATTTTAGAGCTCGAGAACCGAGCAATGGATGCAATGCAAAATTTTGCGCCGCATTCGTTGTCACGAACACCACATTTGTTTAGTTTAGGACCACGTGTAATTGCGCACTGCATTTGTTTTGTGGCACCGCAACCGTTTGCGGGCCACAACTGATTTTAGAGCCGCAATTATATTGTGGCAATGCATTTGTTGGATTTAACACATTTCAACGACGCAAGTGTAGGAAAGTACGATGCATTCATTATGTCGAGCCGTAAATTGTGTGCCGCAAGTGTATTACGACGCATTTGTTAAGTAAAGTGACACATCTGACTATTGCTCAATTAAATGCATTTTTAGGCAAAATTTTCAGGGTTCAGATGGTCAAATAGGTTTAGACAGGTGTCATGATTGACGCAATGTGTTGTTTGAACGCAAGTGAGACTGCTACCATTGTATACTTGAGAGAGTCGGCCATCTTCTATGGTGCTTTGCGATCATTTGGACATAGGAGAGAACTACTCTTCATGCTCTAGGACTATATTATGTTACTTTCATGCCTGAGATCAGGGCTAATCGGGGATTGATTATTGCATTGGCGAAGTGATAGTACTTTGAGACTAGTTCATTTCATCTATCTACTGGAGAGGCAACAGTTACTCTAGAGGATGTATGGTGCATCCTATGCATCCCGATCCACGAGGAGAGAGTGGCATACGGCCCTGATTCCAGATTGGCTGCCATGCAACAATGTTTTGGGACAGACGACTTAGGAGTCGAGGAGTATGAGTTCAAATGGGACACCCTAGTGGATCGCTATGAGCATCTGATTGTCATAGTTTGCAGTGTTATAGTTGGTGTCCCGTTGCCTTATCGACGAGGACACGGTTTCCCAATAGGATGGGGTTGCATGCTAGCTAGGATGATGAACGAGGGCACAACTTATGCATGGGGCCCATGTGTTCTAGCCACGTTATACTTTCAACTTCACGATGTTGCCTATAGAGGAGCTTGTTCTATTGGTTGCGAGGTCACTCTGCTCCACGTATGGGCGTGGGAGCATATTGCTATGTTCAGACCAGTGTGTGCAAGAGATCTACCTACAAGACTACCCTATGTTTTCATGTATGGTGGGGTCGTCACTCAGAGACATGTTGGGGATGTCAGCTATTGGAGGCACAAGATAGATTTACGTGTTGGATTTACCTAGAGGTCGTATAGACAGTGTGCCTCTTGGGACAATGATGCAGAGCATCTACTATACTGCCAACAAATGAGGTATTTGATTGGACGCACAATCCAATCACAGCATATCATAGAGAGGCAGTTGTCTGAGCGAGCTCTGTGACAGTTCGGGGAGCGGCAGGGTGTGCCCATTGGTATTACTATGTTTGCACAATCAGCTCGGGAAGTGGGTCATTGTGGACCCACAATCAGTCCACAGATCGCATTTCAAGAGTTTGATCATTTATAGCTTGTAAAGTGGGGTGTCAGATTAGAGATTGCAAATGCAAGGACCACACCAAAGTATGATGCCAAGTAGTTACAGCATAGACCTGTTGTGACCTAATTCACACCTCGCCCCATTGCAAATGGGGACCCTTGTAGTTTGCTTTTTAGGGTTTTGCCGTCACGCGTCTTGTTTTGTCTGGTCTCCGTTTGGGGTTTTGAGTCTGAATTTTGAATGGTCGCCCGAGTCAAGCGAAAGAGTTTTAGCCTGGATCGTCATGCAAACATCATCATCATACTTAGGAAGCCCGTGAGACGAAGATCGACTGTCGTTTCGGTCAATTCTGACATCTCCTACTTTTTAGGGTTTTCACCCCAGGCCCCCTATTTTTTAGGACCTACTTTTTTGGCACTTTTGAGCAATTTTGAGATACCTATTTTTTAGGGTCTATTTTTAGAAAGTTGCTATTTTTGGAAAATTTCTATTTTTAGAAAGTTTCTATATTGGAAAGGGGTCCGGATTTCGAAAATCCACTCAGAAGTTCGAAAAACTCAACGAAACTCTCTGAAAATCAATTTGAAAATTTTTTGAATTCATGGTGATTCTGGAAAATCATAGAAAAATGGTGAAGAATCTGGAAAAAATCACAGAAAAATGGTGAAAAATCTGGAAAAAATCACAGAAAATGGTGAATAAAATGAAAAATCAGTCAACAAATTGAAGAGAATGGTGAAAAAATCTGGAAAACCATGAAGAAAATCTGAAGAATTCATGGAGGAGACTGAAAAATCTGAGAAATTCATGGCAAAATGGCCCAGGTATGACTGAAAATCATGGTGAAGGCATGAAAGAAGGGCAAAATCAATGGCTGAAGATGAAGTTCGACCTGCAATTCATGGCAGGAATTCATGGAAGCTTGACTAAGATTCATAACCAGCATGGAAGAGGAAGAAATCGATGGAAAAAGGCTACAGCCAAGCAACGCAGGCAATGTCAAAGATTGGTCGAGTTTGACCTGCATAATAGAATGGCAAGGAATTTGATGAAGTCAGCCCTTGAGTGGCAAAGGAAAGAGGCAAGTCCGCCCTTGGCCAAAGATGAAATGGCAAGACACAAGCCCAAGTCCGCCCTTGGACCACATTTGAAATGGCTCAACATTTGATGAAGTCCGCCCAACTTAGATTTAATGGCAAGAGGAGATGGCAAGTCTGCCCTTAGACATAAGGTTGAATGGCAAGCAAATGAAGAAAGTCCGCCTTGGGATGGCAAGACAATGGGTAAAGTCCGCCCTAGTCAAATGTAAAGTGGCAAGGAAACATGCCAAGTCCGCCTTGTATGGCATGATAACATGGGAAGTCCGCCCTTAGCAAGAAGACATATGGAAATAGATAAAGCAAAGTCCGCCTTGGGCATGGAAAAAGATGGCTAGTAGATGGGTGAAGTCCGCTCCATAATAGCATGAAGTTGAATGAAGTCCGCCATATCCAAGAGTAAGAAAAATTGAAATTTTGCCTTAGTATGGACGTTAGAAATATTTAAAAATATATGTTTGGCCTTGAAAATTTCGCCATACTTAGAAGAAATTGAAATATTTTCCTAAGTTTGACATTTTGCCAAAGACTTTGGAAGAAAGAAATTTATGGCCAAATAAAATTGGACGAAAGAAAATCATGGCCAAATAAAATTGGACGATAGAAATTATGGCAAAATAATTTTGGAAGAAAAATTTCGCCCAAGGCAAATGGCAAATTTCGAAAATCAAAAATTGCCTTAGACAAAAATAAGTTACCATAAAAATTAACGGGTTGGAAATGACACATAAAATAATTATTTTAATTATTTTAATTATTTTAATTATTCACTTTTCAACACCCCAAAGAGATAAGCTTCAAAAAAATCGAAATTGGAAAAAAGACAAAAAGAGCTTTATTGAACTGGCGTTGAATTTGGAAACTTTCCCAGATACTATTGTTTAAGATAAAACTTGCCACTCGGAAGCGAAGTAAAAACTAAGTTTACACTCGATTTAAAGGAAACAATGGAAATTTGCTAAATGGATCGATTTTCTCATCTCTATAATTGATTTCACTTCTCATTTTTACAATCATTCGATTTTCTAAAGAAAAGTGTGAGAAGAAATTTGTCTAAGGCAAGAGAAGTGAGAAAAGTCTGAAGAAAAGTGAAATAAGCAAATTTTTACCAGCTTGCATTGTGATCGTGATCATTTCTTTTGTCCAGAAGAGCCAGGCAGATTTCCTTTGTCCACTTCATTTTGGCATAAAATTTCATCATTTATTTTCTTTGTAGCTTGATTTTTCACTAAGTCTAATTGGACAACTAGCTGGAATATCTTTCAGAGTGATTTTAATTTTCGAATTCTAAATATTCTCTTTGCTTTTTCTTCCAGATTTATTTTCGAGACGGTAAAGATGAAGTTTGCCAGCAAGGGTGTGCAGCTGCAGTCAAAGATCAAATCCAAGTGGGAGCATATTGTAGACACCAATCTTGGCCACATTGACCTCGATGACTTTAGGAAAAGAATGTACGGAAGCGATGGACGTCTGCCTACGCCAATTGCGAGAAGAATGATGCGCAATGGAATTGTTCACGCAGCTGGATTTCCACCAGCAAAAGAGTGTCTGGAACTTATGGTGGAATGCGCATTGCACTATAATGCAGAAGAAAGGCAAATAGAAACTCTTGATGGAAGAGTTCTCGCATACTTGTCCGAGCCAGCCATTCAAGAAACTTTCGGAATTCCAGTCTACAACCGAACGTCCTACCGCACTAAGGAGGATGCACTTAAGCTTTACCAGAACTAGCAAGACCTTTGTGCATCAAACATAAACAAGACTTGGTTGTTGAAGCCCAAACCTACTGCAGGGAAGATGCGAAGAAATTGGTCAGAACACATTTCAAAGAAGAATATGGCGACATAGTCTTGCTGCTGAACAGAATAGTAGGCAATCCACATGGTGCGCCTTTCGAAAACTGGATGTATTATTTCATTGATGAAATAATTACCGGAGTCAAGATGTTTAACTGGTCCAGAATGATCAGTGATAGCCTTCATGAGCAGTTGGTCAACCTGGAGGAAACCAAGACCTTTCACATGAGCTCGTACGTCATATATTCGCTTGCGAGGTATTACAAGTATTCAGGCTTGGTTTGCAAGGGTGTGGTGGGCAACGGCGAAGGACAGCTCAAGGCCTATGATTGTTATCCGCAGTTGCAACTAAAAGAAGTCACATTTCCGACGAGCTCATGACGCCTTTCTGATGTACATCACTAGGCTTCTCCAAGGCGGAACACACCAAAGACTCACCCGTGAGGCTAAGAGTCTAATCAGCCAATATGGATCCTGGTTCATTCAGTATCCTAAGTTTACTTACATCAGGATCCAAGGATTCTCAGGAAATCCTTATAGACTACCCATCTATCCAACCAACAAAATGGTTTTGTTGGAAGTGCTGAGGCAATTGGAGGCGTATCAAAATATTCAAAGGCCAAAATAGAAAGCAGCTGTCACCTTTCCATTTTTCATTGGCAATATGGAGGAGTCATGTCCAATGGCGCAAGCAGCAGAGAGTGCTCGACTGGAGATCCAAAAGTATCCATTCATATCATACAAGCCGAGGAATAACTTTGATCCACTCCATCACATCAAAACTGTGGACGGAGAGAAATACAAGCACCAGGTAGACTTAGAAGACTTCTGGGCTAATGCAGCTGATGACTATGACGTGAGGAAGAGGTTGTGGTCAAGATTGCCACTAAGTATGATAAGGGCAACGGAACTTTTCAAAGTACCTGATCAACTACAGGATGACGGAGTATATTTGCAGCCAGGCTTTGATGAGAACGAGCCACTCCCCCCTGTGAGGTGGTCTGAGCCTAAGATGGGTGACCTGGTAACATTCATGCGGCCTGTTTTCAAATATTCTCAATGGTGGATAGATCGGCAGGTAGAAACTCTAAGGCAGAGAAATGTGCAATTCACGTATGAATTGATGGGCGATACAGAGTCCTATTCTTCAAATGCCGGTGCCTCTCGTGGAGATGGGCCAACGAATGCCGCCAACTTGAGAAAGAGGAAAGAAATTGGCAAATCTACAAAACAGGACAAGGATAAAATGATAGATGAAGGGCCTTCTCAAAAGAAGCACTAGTCCAGACCTCTTCAGTCGGCCACTTCCAGGAATATAGACGAAATACTTGCCATGAATGAAGAATCTTGGGAGCATGTCAGGATTCCTTCCCCAGTCGGAGATGTGGAGCCAATACAATTGGAGGACGATGCTCAACCTTCTCCTGCAAGCACAGAGATCCTAGAATCAAACAATGATACAGATATTATGGATGGAGAATTCGAGGAAGGAATGATTTCCGCCCTCAAAGGAATCCAAGAGGACCCATCCGTGCAAGAAATTCCAAATGTGCAAGAACTTCATGATATGCCAGAGATTTAGGAAGAGCAAGAAGTGCGGGATATTCAGGAAATCCAAGGTCAACAGGAGGACGGAATTGAGCAGCCAACCATCCCAGATTGGCTAAAAGAAAGATTAAAGAGAAAAGCGCCAGTAGAGGTTCCTGAAGAAGATGACGCCACAGATTTCTTGGCCAAGCTAGAGCAAACTGCCACAAGAAAGAAAGCCAAGAAATTTTCTACCATCCAAAGGGATGAGGCTGGCAATCGCACAATGCAAGTTGCAATACCTACAGCCGATAAGTTCCAGGATGAGATTGCTCCAAGGAATACGCCATCACGACCATTGACATGGGTCCAACAACGAAGGAGCAAGAAGTTGAGGACTTAGACAATTCCGTTGCCACCATCAAGTCTAGGCTGGAAAAAGAAGTGGCCAAGAAAAGGGAATATAAAAAAGAGATTGAGCGCCTAAAAGACTATATCCAGCATCTAACTAGGCCACTTAATCAAGGTGACCAGGCAGTACTTCCACCTCCTAATTCTTCACAAGAACCGGTCGCAAATTTTGAAGAAGAGTTGACTACGGCAAGAGAGGCTAAAGACTGGATGGCTGGAAGGAAAGAAGAGATGGTGGCATTTGCAGAAAAGCTGGCACATGTGTACGAACAAGCTTCCTTTCTACTATCACGAGTTGCAGACTTGGCGGAATCATGGGTGGCCTCGAAGATATTCAAATAGGATTATCCCATGTATTCGAGAATTAAAAGGCATCTCGAAGCAAAAGTTGGTTGATGACAGGGTTATTTAAGCCGGAGCGGCATATGATTTCAGTGGATGGTATTATGCTCTGATTTCACGAAGATGAGTCCTGGAAAAGGTAAAGCAGGATGGTGCCAAAGTTGAAGAACAAGCAAAAGAAATTCAGAGTAAAGTTTACCAGATGGCTGCAGATATGCTTGACAAAGACACTGTCCGAAAGAAACACTTGCGGCCAAAGAATTTAAAAGAACAAGTGCAGAAAATTTTCTCCACCATCTCCGGGCCAATCATGAAAGAAAACTTCACCAGGGTATTCAACTTCATGGGTGTCAGAAATACTTTCTTGCTGCAGGAACCAGAATGGGCGACTACTTTTGCTGAATGTGCTGAGAGCTTGGACTTGCTAGAATACAACGTTAGCGTGTTGCCAGACATTGCCATGGAGGAGGTCGGCTTGATCGTGTCCAGATTCACCGAATGCACTGCCACACAAGTGGATAAGGATGCAATTCCAGATGTCTGAAGTTCTCTCCAGTTAACTGGTTGATGTTTTGGAAACCCTAATTAGGGTTTAGTCATGTTAAATCTAGGCCATTGATCTCATTTCAATCTCGGCCATTCATTGTAATTCGGAGGTGCTATATAAACCCCCCCCCCCCCCACTCTCTTTCAATTCATTAGGAGGAATTAGAATTCATTAGAAGGCATTAGAGAATTAGAGATTGAAGATAATTAGATTGTAGAAAATAAAGAGAGAGTTTTTTATGAGATTGTTGTGAAAACACTATTTTGATAATAAAGTTCATCATGCATGAGGTGCCTTGAATCCTTGATTGTCAAATGGTTGCATGGTCGCATATTCTCTTTCTCGTTCAGTAAATTTGAATTAGAATTTAAAGGTATTGTTGATGCGTGTTTTATGACACAACAAACATTCTAGAATAAAGTGTCAAAGACGCTCTATCCCCTCTTGAAAAACTACCTCGTATGCTAAGATTGCAAGTAAGATCATACGGTAATTCCAATGTTTAAGATGAGTGTGGATAAGCTCTATGGTTTTGATGTGATTTGCTGGGGGCACAATTGGGATTTACTTTTGCAAGTTACTCGGAAAAGCAGAGACATAAATGCAGTATCATTTTGGATTTTCTGACTTTTCAAAAAAAAGTGAAAAAGAGTAAGGGTTTTTAGGGATCCTATGCTATTCCTAAGAAATCAAGAGACGACAAAGGTTGAATGAAACCAAATAGACAATACTCTGCTTCGCCACATTAGACGACAACTACACAAAGCAAGTCGAATCTTCTGGGAATGTGCTTATGATTTTCACGCAATGAATAATTACCATCAAATCGAACAATAATTATCCAAACAGAAGTTAAGCATCCACGATAAAGCTCAGTCTAACTTTACACATTGAGTGAAAAGCATCCACTCAAAGAAAGTATGAGCTGGGTTTCACTAATCTTCGTTATCAATCTGTCATTCCTTTTAACATACATTTAAATTCTAATTCAAATTTACTGAACGAGAAAGAGAATATGCAACCATGCAACCATTTGACAATCAAGGATTCAAGGCACCTCATGCATGATGAACTTTATTATCAAAATAGTGTTTTCACAACAATCTCATAAAAAACTCTCTTTATTTTCTACAATCTAATTATCTTCAATCTCTAATTCTCTAATGCCTTCTAATGAATTCTAATTGATCCTCCTAATATATTGAAAGAGAGTGGGGGGGGTTTATATAGCATCTCTGAATTACAATGAATGGCCGAGATTGAAATGAGATCAATGGCCCAGATTTAACATGACTAAACCCTAATTAGGGTTTCCAAAACATCAACCAGTTAACTGGAGAGAACTTCAGACATCTGGAGTTGCATCCTTATCCACTTGTGCGGCATTGCATTCGGTGAATCTGGACACGATCAAGCTGACCTCCTCCATGGCAATGTCCGGCAGCGCGTTGACGTTGTATTCCAGCAAGTCCAAGCTCTCAACACATTCTGCAAAAGTGGTCGCCCATTCTGGTTCCTGTAGCAAGAAAGTGTTTCTGACGGTCATGAAGTTGAATACCCTGGTGAAGTTTTCTTTCATGATTGGCCCAGACACGGTGGAGAAAATTCTCTGCACTTGTTCTTTTAAATTTTTTGGCCGCAAGTGTTTCTTTCGAACAATGTCTTTGTCGAGCATATCTGCAGCCATCTTGTAAATTTTACTCTGAATTTCCTTTGCCCGTTCTTCAACTTTAGTGCAATCCTGCCTTACACTTTCTAGAACTCCTCTTCGTGAGACCAGAGCATAGTACCAGCCACTGAAATCATATGCAGCTTCGGCTTCAATAACCCTGTCATAAATCAATCTCTGCTTCGAGATGCCTTTTAATTCTCGAATACATGGGATAATCCTATTCTGAATATCCTCGAGGCCACCCCATGATTCCGCTTAGTCTGCAACTCGTGATAGCATAAAGGAAGCTTGTTCATACACATGCCAGCTTTTCTGCAAATGCCACCGCCTCTTCTTTCCTTCCATCCATCCAATCTTTAGCCTCCCTTGCTGTAGTCAACTCTTCTTCAAAATTTGCAATCGGTTCTTGTGAAGAATTAGGAGGTGGAAGTACTGCTTGGTCACCTTGATTAAGTGGCCTAGTTAGATGTTGGATATAGTCTTTTAGGCGCTCAATCTCTTTTTTATATTCCTTTTTCTTGGCCACTTCCTTTTCCAGCCTAGACTTGATGGTGGCAACGGAATTGTCTAAGTCCTCAACTTCTTGCCCTTTCGTTGTTGGACCCATGTCAATGGTCGTGATGGCATATTCATCCGGGGCAATCTCATCTCGAAACTTATCGGCTGTAGGTACTGCAACTTGTACTGTGCGGTTGCCAACCTCATCCCTTTGGATGGTGGAAAATTTCTTGGCTTTCTTCCTTGTGGCAGTTTGCTCTAGTCTTGCCAAGAAATTTGTGGCATCATCTTCTTCAGGAACCTCTACTGGCGCCTTTCTCTTTAATCTTTCTTTTAGCCACTTTGGGATGGTTGGCTGCTCAATTCCGTCCTCCTGTTGACCTTGGATTTCTTGAATATCCTGTACTTCTTGCTCTTCCTGAACCTCTGGCATATTATGAAGTTCTTGCATATTCGGAATTTCCTGCACGGATGGGTCCTCTTGGATTCCTTTGAGGGCGGAATTCATTCCTTCCTTGAATTCTCCATCCATAATATTTGTATCATTGTCTGATTCTAGGATCTCTGTGCTTGCAAGAGAAGGTTGAGCATCGTCCTCCAATTGTATTGGCTCCACATCTCCGACTGGGGAAGGAATCCTGACATGCTCCCAAGATTCTTCATTCATGGCAAGTATTTCGTCTATATTCCTGGAAGTGGCCGACTGAAGAGGTCTGGACTTGTGCTTCCTTCGAGAAGGTCCTTCATCTATTATTTTATCCTTGTCCTGTTTTGCAGATTTATCGATTTCTTTCCTCTTTCTCAAGTTGGCGGCATCTATTGGCCCATCTCCACGAGAGGCACTGGCATTTGAAAAACAAGACTCTGTATCGCCCATCAATTCATACGTGAATTGCACATTTCTCTGCCTTAGAGTTTCTACCTGCCGATCTATCCACCATTGAGAATATTTGAAAACAGGTCGCATGAATGTTGCCAGGTCACCCATCTCGGGCTCAGACCATCTCATAGGGGGGAGTGGCTCGTTCTCATCGAAGCTTGGCTGCAAATATACTCCGTCATCCTGTAGTTGATCGGGTACTTTGAAAAGTTTCGTTGCCCTTATCATACTTAGTGGCAATCTTGACCACAACCTCTTCCTCACGTCATATTCATCAACTGCATTAGCCCAGAAATCTTCTAAGTCTACCCGGTGCTTGTATTTCTCTCCGTCCACAGTTCTGATGTGATGGAGTGGATCAAAGTTATTCCAGGACTTGTATGATATGAACGGATATTTCTGGATCTCCAGTCGAGCACTCTCTGCTGCTTGCGCCGTTGGACATGACTCCTCCATATTGCCAATGAAAAATGGAAAGGTGACAGCCGCTTTCTGTTTCAGCCTTTGGATATTCTGATATGCTTCAAGTTGCCTTAAAACTTCCAACAAAACCATTTTGTTGGTCGAATAGATGGGCAGTCTATAAGGATTTCCTGAGAATCCTTGGATCCTGATGTAAGTGAACTTGGGATATTGGATGAACCACTATCCATATCTGCCAATCAAACTCTTAGCCTCACGGGTGAGTCTTTGGTGTGTTCCGCCTTGGAGAAGCCTAGTGATGTACATCAGAAAGGCGTCATGAGCTCGTCGGAAATGTGACTTCTCTTTTAGTTGCAACTGCGGATAACAATCATAGGCCTTGAGCTGTCCTTCGCCGTTGCCCACCACACCCTTGCAAACCAAGCCAGAATACTTGTAATACCTCGCAAGCGAATATATGACGTACGAGCTCATGTGAAAGGTCTTGGTTTCCTCCAGGTTGACCAACTGCTCATGGAGGCTATCACTGATCATTCTGGACCAGTTAAACATCTTGACTCCGGTAATTATTTCATCAATGAAATAATACATCTAGTTTTCGAAAGGCGCACCATGCGGATTGCCTACTATTATGTTCAGCAGCAAGACTATGTCGCCATATTCTTCTTTGAAATGTGTTCTGACCAATTTCTTCGGCATCTTCCCTGCAATAGGTTTGGGCTTCAGCAACCAAGTCTTGTTTATGATTGATGCACAAAGGTCTTGCTGGTTCTGGTAAAGCTTAAGTGCATCCTCTTTAGTGCGGTAGGACGTTCGGTTGTAGACTGGAATTCCGAAAGTTTCTTGAATGGCTGGCTCGGACAAGTATGCGAGAACTCTTCCATCAGGAGTTTCTACTTGCCTTTCTCGTGCATTATAGTGCAATGCGCATTCCACCATAAGTTCCAGACACTCTTTTGCTAGTGGAAATCCAGCTGCGTGAACAATTCCATTGCGCATCATTCTTCTCGCAATTGGCGTAGGCAGACGTCCATCGCTTCCGTACATTCTTTTCCTGAAGTCATCGAGGTCAACGTGGCCAAGATTGGTGTCCACAATATGCTCCCACTTGGATTTGATCTTTGACTGCAGCTGCACACCCTTGCTGGCAAACTTCATCTTTACCGTCTCGAAAATAAATCTGCAAGAAAAAGCAAAGAAAATAATTAGAATTCGAAATTTAAAATCACTCTGAAAGATATTCCAGATAGTTGTCCAATTAGACTTCGTGAAAGATCAAGCTAGAAAGAAAATAAATGATGAAATTTTATGCCAAAATGAAGTGGACAAAGTAGATCTACCTGACTCTTCTGGACAAAAGAAATGATCACGATCACAATGCAAGCTGGTACAAATTTGCTTCTTTCACTTTGCTTCAGACTTTTCTCACTTCTCTTGCCTTAGACAAATTTCTTCTCACACTTTTCTTTCAAAAATCGAATGATTGTGAAAATGAGAAGTGAATTCAATTATAGAGATGAGAAAATCGATCCATTTAGCAAATTTCCATTGTTTCCTTTAAATCGAGTTTAAACTTAGCTTTTACTTCGCTTCCGAGTGGCAAGTTTTATCCTCAACAGTAGTATCTAGGAAAGTTTCCAAATTCAACGCCAGTTCAATAAAGCTCTTTTTTGTCTTTTTTCCAATTTCGATTTTTTGAAACTTATCTCTTTGGGGTGTTGAAAAATGAATAATTAAAATAATTAAAATAATTATTTTATGTGTCATTCCAACCCGTTAATTTTTATGGCAAATTATTTTTGTCTAAGGCAATTTTGATTTTCGAAATTTGCCATTTGCCTCAGGCAAAAATTTTCTTCCAAAATTATTTTGCCATAATTTCTATCGTCCAATTTTATTTGGCCATGATTTTCTTTCTTCCAAAGTCTCTGGCAAAATGTCAAACTTAGGAAAATATTTCAATTTCTTCTAAGTATGGCGAAATTTTCAAGGCCAAACATATATTTTTAAATATTTCCAACATCCATACTATGGAAAAATTTCAATTTTTCTTACTCTTGGATATGGCGGACTTCATTCAACTTCATGCTATTATGGAGCGGACTTCACCCATCTACTAGCCATCTTTTTCCTTGCCCAAGGCGGACTTTGCTTTATCTATTTCCATATGTCTTCTTGCTAAGGGCGGACTTCCCATGTTATCATGCCATACAAGGCGGACTTGGCATGTTTCCTTGCCACTTTACATTTGACTAGGGCGGACTTTACCCATTGTCTTGCCATTTTTACTTTATGCTGTTGGGCGGACTTTGTCTTGTGTCTAGCCATTCCAAGGCGGACTTTCTTCATTTGCTCGCCATTTAACCTTATGTCTAAGGGCGGACTTGGCTTCTCCTCTTGCCATCTAAGGGCGGACTTGGCATGTTTTCTTGCCATTCAATCTCTTGGCCAAGGGTGGACTTGGCATGACTTCTTGCCACTTCAAGGCGGACTTCATCAAATTCCTTGCCATTACCTTTTTCGCTTATGGCAGACTTGACCAATATCCTTGCCATTTCATACTTTTGCTCATGGCAGACTTCACCAATTTCTTTGCCACTTTCATTGCTTGGCCAAGGCGGACTTCCTTCCATTCCCTGCCATTGGAGGGCGGACTTCATATGATGTTGTGCCATTTCCTTATGCTGCTGGGCGGAGTTTGCTTATAGTCAAGCCATTGAAGGGCGGACTTCACCTTCAGCATTGCCATTGACATTACTTGGCTGAAGCTATTCACCATTAACTTTTTCTTTATCCTTCATGCTGGTTATGAATCTTGGCTATGAATTTCAGTCCTCTCCAAGAATTTTCAGTCATACTTGGGCCATTTTGCCATGATTTATCAGATATACCCATGATCCTTTCAGATTTCTTGATGAATTTCTCAGATTTCTCCATGAATTCTTCAGATTTGTTGACTGATTTTTTCATTTTTCTGTGATTTTTCAAATGACTTTTTCCAGATTTTTAACTTTTTCCAGAATCACCATGAATTCAAAATATTTCAAATCGATTTTTTGAGAGTTTTGTTGATCTTTTCGAATTTCTGAGTGGATTTTCGAAATCCGGACTCCTTCCCAATATTGAAACTTTCTAAAAATAGAAATTTTCCAAAAATAGCAACTTTCTAAAAATAGACCCTAAAAAATAGGGATCTCAGAATTGCTCAAAAGTGCCAAAAAAGTAGGTCCTAAAAAATAGGGGGCCTGGGGTGAAAACCCTAAAAAGTAAGAGGTGTCGGAATTGACTGAAATGACAGTCGATCTTCGTCTCTCGGGCCTCCTAAGCATGATGGCGATGTTTGCACAATGATCCAGGCTAAAACTTTTTTGCTTGACTCAGGTAACCATTCAAAATTCAGACCCAAAACCCCAAACAGAGACCAGACAAAACAAGACACGCGACGGAAAAACCCTAAAAAGCAAACTACAAGGGTCCCCATTTGCAATGGGGCAAGGTGTGAATTAGGTCACAACAGGTATGTTAAAAGGATGACAGATGGATAACGAAGATTAGTGAAACCTAGCTCATACTTTCTTTGAGTGGATGCTTTTCACCCAATGTGTAAAGTTAGCCTGAGCTTTATCGTGGATGCTTAACTTCTATTTGGGTAATTATTGTTCGATTTGATGGTAGTTATTCATGACGTGAAAATCATAAGCACATTCCCAGAAGATTGCACATGCTTTGTGTAGTTGTCGTCTAACGTGGCGAAGCAGAGTATTGTCTATTTGGGTTTCGTTCAATTTTTGTCGTCTCTTGATTTCTTAGGAATAGCATAGGATCTCTAAAAACCCTTACTCTTTTTCACTTTTTTTATACAAAGTCAGAAAATCCCAAAATGATACTGCATTTATGTCTCCACTTTCTTGAGTAACCTACCAAAGTTAAATCCCAATTGTGCCCCCAGCAAATCACATCAAAACCACAGAGCTTATCCGCACTCATCTTAAACATTGGAATTACCGTATGATCTTACTTGCAATCTTAGCATACGAGGTAGTTTTTCAAGAGGGGATAGAGCGTCTTTGACACTTTATTCTAGAATGTTTGTTGTGTCATAAAACACGCATCAACAAGACCTACACCGTTCACAGTTCCTAGGGTGCCAGTTCCTCGAGAGAGACTAGGACGAGGACCCAAAGGCTAGCTAAGGGGGAGGAGGAGAGGGAGAGATGATGATGGGGGGAAAGGCGGAGGTAGGGATGGAGGCAGGGGCAGTAGGAGAGGCAGAGGCAGAATCCAACGTGTTATTCCGGGATAGTTGCCACCCATCGCCAAGGAGAAGATGTGGGAGGATGTTGCTACCCATGAGGAGGTTGCTTGGGAGGAGCAAGAGATGCCAGATATGGAGGCCCAGGAGGAGGAGGATGTTTGGTACATGGCAATCAATGAGGACCTGTAGGATGTCCTAGAGAGAGAGGCCATCCATAATGTGATGGAGGAGGTCAAGGTCGAGGGAGACAATGGGGCACGGGCATAGATTCTAGCTTTGCAGGCTCGGGTTCAAACCCTTTAGGCATAGGTAGTGCTATTGACTATCGAGCGGGATATCGTGGTTATTAGAGCACAAAAGGCTGAGCAGCAATCACTAAGTTTTATCGAGACAATGAGTGGACCCAATGCCGATTTTGCACACGTTATATTAGGCGGGTTGAGAGGCTCAGTATTACAAAGAGTTGTACGAGGATGTGGTGCCACCTTCACAGAGAGCACCCAGTTATACACAGAGCATATCCCAAAGCAAGTCGCACTCGTGGAGATCAATAAGTAGTGGCGGAGTATCTGAACCTAGGAGGTAACCTTATCCGCCACCACAGCCACATAGAGACAGTAGAATTAGCCCGGGCTTTTAGGATATGCCATCCCCTGGGCCATCACAGACAGAGGATAGGGGCAACTCAAGCTAACCCAATTGATTTTGTATTTGGACATATGTATATGTTGATTGAACCTGCAAGCTCCATTTTTTACAGATATTCTGATTTTGTACTATGACATGATTTTGATATATATATGAGATGCATCATTTTTTGCGGCAACTACATGATGTCTATATGTTGTATATGCATGTTTCTATGTGATGTGATCTATGTTATGCATTCTATGTTTATGCAATGGTTTCTATATGATGTGCATATGGATTTATGATGTATGCTTATGCTCATGTATGGATGGATGCACATGATATTGATTTATGCTTATATGGATGATGTTATGTATGGATATTTATTGCTTATAATTTATGATGGGATTAATATGTTTACATGACCTATATGCAGGATGGTATTATATGCTTATGACATGTTATGAAATGCTTTATATGTTGCTATGTGGATGATGATTCTATAAAATGTAATGCAATGTTGTCGATTTTTTTGTATTTTTATGCAATATGAATGACCTAACATGCATATGATTATGATGTTCTAACATGAGTATGGATGCAAGATGATGCAACTGATGCATTTGTTTTTGTGTCATAGCACACCATCGAAATGACTACAGGAACTGACTAAAGAAATGTTAGCGAGAGGAAAAAGTTAACAAGTGAAGAATGATTAGATAGACCATCCATCCAAATCACGCGACATGAGATGAATGAAATGGATCACAATTGATGTAAGATTGATTTGATAGATTTTGAGCTTTAATTAGTGCGCGATTATCATCAAAGAGTGTTTTATTATGTGACAAGCGGATGTATGCATGCCAAAGTATGAATTGCAATGGTGGTATTTGTTTTCGTTTGCTTAAAAGATTTTGATATATGGACAAGTGGATATATGTACACCAAGTTGAGACAAAGCTTAGTGACATCCATATCCATTGTCAAGACTAAGACACAACAAACAAGGAGTGCCCTAATTCATACTAGTAACAATAGAACCTTATTGGAATATGTGAGGAAGTAACCACAAAGCATGTTGATCCTGATGCAAGAAAGTGTTAGCTAACCTTTAACTTGCATAGGATGTTATGATTAT
Organism: Sequoia sempervirens; assembly: GCA_007258455.2. Taxonomy (NCBI): domain Eukaryota; kingdom Viridiplantae; phylum Streptophyta; class Pinopsida; order Cupressales; family Cupressaceae; genus Sequoia; species Sequoia sempervirens. The sequence continues at coordinate 88,965 of VDFB02373414.1, forward strand.
GCCAAAATGGAACCCCAATCACACACAAGGAACTTAATTGCCCCTATCATATTATCAAGACAAACCGCAAATAGAAATCAACAAAAAATAGTCATGATCCATCCTCACTCCTCTAATCACTTGTGGATATCATTGAGTAGCATAGGAACATAACAAAAGATAAATCAGATAAAAAGATAAGACTAACTAGACCAAACGAGTCAACAGCCATTTAGTCTTCTTACCAACGATAAGTGTTTGTAGATAGTATTATGTTTGTTTTCGAGGATGAGACATCTCATATAAGATGGCTAGTCTATTTTCGAGGATCTAGCAACCTGTATAAGACAACTAATAGCTGATAAAGATAAGTAGATTTCATTGATAGATATGCAGGCAATTGATCGGCCAGGTTGAAGGCTAGTTTGATAGTTTGTCTATTGTTCCATGATTTGCTAAGCTCAGTTTTCTATATGATACCCTGTTTGTGTCTGATCAAGATGTCATCCTTAACAAGGGACAGTTTATTATGGAAGGTGGATTGTGGATAGTTTATTATGAAAAACAGATTATGATAAGTGATTGTGATAATACCCTCTAATACCATGTCAAAGATCCCGTATGAAAATCTAGGTCGAGGATTTGCCCCCCAATCAGGTATAGGACCAATTATTATGGAAGGGATGGATATGGAAAGCAAGTGACGCTAAACGTCAACCATGCTCAGGCCATGAGAGGGGTGAGAAAGTTTTATTATGGAGGAGCCTATGCTCGGTTTATTATGGATGGAATGAAAAAAAAGATAGAATAGTGATAAATGGTAGAGCAAAGACCTTCTACACATGGCACCTGTTTGCCACATTTTCACCATGGCACTTATCCAAAGCGCCACCAAAATCATTTTCACTATTGGATGGATTATTTCTCTTTACTTTTTCTTTTTCTATTTTTCTTTTTCTTTTTTATTTTTGATTTTTGAAATTGGGACTCTCTGAAAGTCATGTATAGTGTTTTTGAAGGTGCATGCTATTGATTGGATCAGGTAGCGGTTCACCTTCAGGAGTAGCAAGTTGATAAGCGTTGGACCCAAATGCTGCAATGATAATATAAGGACCCAACCAGTTAGGTTCAAACTTTCCTGGCCTTTCTCTATCCAGTTGATTCTTCGGGTTCTCCTTTAGGACCAAGACACCAATGTCAAAGTGTCGAACTTTTATTCTTTTGTTGTAGCTATGCCAGAGACAATTTTGATATGCTTGTAGATGGACCAATGCAGTTTGTCGCCTCCCATCTAGTAGCTCTAGCTCATGTAATCTTGATATCCTGTAGTCTTCATCATCAATGAATTCTTCCATGGATACTCTAAAGGATGGTAACTTGACCTCGATAGGAAGGATAGCTTTAGAACCGAAGACGAGGGAATATGGAGTAGCACCAGTAAGAGTACGAATGCTCGTACGGTAAGCCCAAAGGCTGGATTCAGTTGTTATGCCAGTCTCGGCCAACGTCATTGACAGTCTTTTTTAGGATTTTGACTATAGTTTTGTTTGAAGCCTCCACTTGAGCATTACCCGAGGAATAATACAGAGTGGCAAAGTGGTGCTAAATGTGATACTTCTCACACAATTCCCAATCATCCTACTTCTTGAAAGGATGCTCGTTATCTGTGACAATGGAAAGGGGTACACCATACATATGTAGTTCAAGATAAATTTCGCAATTTGCTTTCCAGTGATGTATGTCATAGGAATGGCTTCAATCCATTTCGTAAAATATTCAATTGCGGTAATGATGAATTTATGGCCATTAGTGGAGGTAGGGTGAATATTTCCCATAAGGTCAAGTCCCCATTGAGAGAAGGGCCATGGTCCCCATTGAGAGAAGGGTCGAGTGTAGTCCTTGCGCTAGTGTGTGTACGAGATCGTCGTGAATCTGACACTATCGACACTTCTTAACAAAGTGGTATGTGTCACATTCCATAGTCGGCCAGTCTCATTCTCATAAGCTTCTTAGCTAGGGTAGGACCACTTGAATGAGCTCCACATATACCATTGTGTACCTCCTATAAAGCCATTTGCGCTTCTTTTGCGCCGAGACATCTAAGCAGAGTATTATCTAAACTACGACCGTATAAGGTATCAACGATGATAACATATTTAGAGGCTTATCGAGTAAAGATTTTTCGTTGATCATTCGACAAGTCAGGGGGAAGGATTTGGTCATGTAGGTAGTTATATGTCTTTGTACCAAGGCGAATTAGGGCCAACAATTTCGCACACAAGCTCATATTCGGGGACATTGAAGGCAAGGATCAAAAGTTGTTCCACCAAGAACTCACACTGATGCACATTATTAGGTATGTCAATGAGAGATCCCATGGTAGCCATTGTGTCGGCTGCTTTGTTCTAGACCCATGGAATATGCTCAAATATGATGATGTCAAAGTACTCTTTAAAACTGTCAACCATCTTTTTGTATGGCACCAATTTTTCATCTTTCATTTCATACTCATCATTACCTATTGAACAACCAACTATGAATTGTCGTAGACATGTAGGTGTTTGATTTTCCATTTTATAGTCTCCCTAAATCCTATCAGCAAAGCTTCATATTAAGCAGTGTTATTCGTGCATGGGAATGTTGTCCTATAAGACTTAGGGATTGTATCCCCCTGAGGTGTGATAAAAAAGAACACCTGCTCCAGAACCATGGTGTGTATAAGATCCATCAAAATCTAATTTCCATGTTATAGAGGTCTCTAATGTGAAAATTGCTTCATCTGGAAATTTTGATACAAGAGGTCGAAATACTGGTGTAGGAGTGTCTACTAGCTAATCAACGATTACCTGTCCCTTGATTGTTTTTCGCTCAACATACTCAATATCAAACTCACTGAGGAGCATTAACCATTTTGCTAGTCTACCTATAAGAGTTGCTTTACTGAGCAGGTACTTTAGAGGATCTATCTTCGCTATGAGCTTTGTCTAAAGATTCAACATGTAGTGTCGAAGTTTTTATGTGGCAAAAACGACAACAAGACATGCACGCTCAATAGGAGTGTAGTTGAGTTCGTATCGCACAAGTGTACGACTAATGCAGTATATCGCTCTCTCTTTTCCATTTTCATCATTTTGTGCTAAGAGTGCTCCTAGTGTTGATGACGTAGTTGATACTTATAGGATGAGCAGTTTTTGGTCAATAGGCGGCATCAAGACTGGTGACGATAATAGGTAATCCTTCAGCTGTTGAAAGGCCTGTTGGCAATGATCGATCCATTTGAATGGAACGTCCTTGCGAAGAAGATATTGAAAAAGATGGCACTTGTTTGCTAGTTGTGCGATGAACTTGCGAATAGACTGCAGTTTACCTTGTAGACTTCTCAACTCCGTCAGATTAGATGGTGGTGGCATATCAATGATGGCTTTCACCTTTGCAAGATCAACCTCGATACCTATGTGAGAAACAATGTATCCAAGGAGCTTCCTAGAAGTTACTTTAAAGACACTTTTTTGGATTTAATATGACTTTGTACTATTCCAATCTGGTGTAGATCTTATCAAGTATATCCAGATGACTATCACTTGTGAGAGATTTTGCTAATAAGTCATCCACATAGTCTTCCATAAGTGTGTGCATCATATCATGAAATATTGTAGTCATCGCCCTCTAATAAGTCGCTCCTGCATTCTTCAAGCCAAAGGGCATTACATTCCAGCAATCAAGTGAACGTTGTTTTGTGTTGATCTTCGGGAGCAATTTTGATCTGATTATAACCAGAGAAGCTGTCCATGAGTGACAACATCTCATACCCAACGGTAAGATCTACTATCATGTCAATGTTAGGCAGAGGGAAATCATCTTTAGGACAAACTTTGTTCAAGTCCCTGAAGTCTGTACAGATTCGAATTCCTCCTGTTGGTTTTGTGACTGGGACAAGATTAGAAATCCATTCAACATAGTCGATTGGTCTGATAAAACCAACATCTAACAATTTCTTTAGTTCAACCTTGACCAATAAGGCAATTTGTGGGTGCATCTTCCTTAGCTTTTGCTTGAAAGGTTTCGCATTCAAAAGAAGAGGCAAATGATGAAGGACTAACTCAGGATCTAGTCCAGGCATGTCAACATAAGACCATGCGAAATTGATTTGTCACTCAGAGAAGAAACTAATGAAACTCGGTCTTGCAAAATGTATAACCTTGGGATTCTCAGTTGTACTGATATTTATGTCCTCTGGTTTTTCTATTAGCAGTGGAGGACTAACTCAGGATCTAGTCTAGGCATGTCAACATAAGACCATGCGAAATTGATTTGTCACTCAGAGAAGAAACTGATGAAACTTAGTCTTTACTCTTCTACCAGAGAAGCTGCAAAATGTATAACCTTGGGATTCTCAGCTGTATTGATATTTATGTCCTCTAATTTTTCTACTAGCAATGGAGATTTCTCTAGACTTATAGGGAGAATATCCAACTTTCCATCCTTGGATGCCTCAAAGAGGTTTTTGCCCTCAGATACGTCCTTTAGTTTTTCTTTTTCTGTGTCTAGAGATGCCTTTTGGTTTTCACTTGGAGACTTTTTCTTTTTTGCTTTTTTCAATTTTGCAACTAGAAAGTGGAGTAGACTCCCCAAAATATGCAGTAGTGTCAAGGTCAATAGTGAATCCAACTTTATAATCCCTCTAAGGTATACTCTCTTGAAGTCCCATGAACTCAACTATTGCTTCATCATTTTCAAATATATCTAAGCTTGGTGGACCTTGTTGATCCCAATCAATTAATTGCGAGTGAATTAGAGGCATGTTATCATCAGTGTCAACAAAGCTCAAGGATGAAGTAGATAAGGTATAGACCGAGGAATCGTCAAGGTCCCAAAAGGTTTCTATTTAAGATCGGCCATCAATGGATTAGTTCTTAGAAGGGTTGGTGTTAGTACTATTCCTAGATGTCTCGACAACTTCGGAAACGTTAGCATCTTTATTCGAATGTAACTTAGTACGAGCATTCAATTTTAGCGGTTTATACCCACGCCCTCTGTTCTTTGGTCGATTGTTAAGCAAGATAGGCTTTGTCATTCCCTATTTTTGTGCTCCCAGGCCACTATGATCATCGTAGCCTTTCTGCTTCATGATATCAAATCCCTTTCCATATTGCTCGACAGGTAACTGAGCATGTGTTTTGTCCTCTTCGTCTCTATAGATCCAAGTAGAGAGGTCTTCATCAATGGATTCCTTTCCTAGTTCACCCCACTTTGTGAAAGTGGTAGGAGGTTGATTTTGAATGATTACCTTAGGATCTTTTTTGATATGGTGTGGCTTACCATAATGTTTTGGTGAAGCTGGCAACTTACCCACATAGAATAAGTTTTCAATGTTATACTCACCACATCCATCATCGTGGACCTGGACCTTACCTTGAGAATGATGCAGGTGGAGATGTAAATGTGGATAACGATGTGGGATTGATGTAATGAGATGAGGTGGATGGCGAGGCTTCATTATTTATAGGTACTTGATGTTTTGGGGTTCCTTTCAAATTTGTTGCAATACTGGAAAGGATTAGGATCACCTAATATGGTAATCTCAATTCCGTTATAGGGGAACTTCAAGCGCTAATGGTAAGTGGAAGGAGCAACCTTCATGGCATGGATCCATGGGCGACCGAGGAGAAGGATGTAGGGAAGCTCCAAGTCCAAAACTTGGAAGACTGTATCTTGAATGGCAGGACCAACTCTGATGGGAAGGACGATAATGCTCTTTGAAGAGCACTTTGCATCATCATATGCTCTTATAATGATCCTTTTGGATACATCTATACATGCTTCAAAGAATCCCATAGTAGTAACCAGTTTTACTGTACAAATGGCCTACTCTGCCATCTATCAAAATTCGTTTGATTTTGTGCTTATTTACATATACCTCAAGATGTAGGGGTTCCTTATGATGGGGCTTTTGTGAAGTAAAATCATGTTCTGTGAAAGTGACGCGGTGTGTAGTAGCTAGGAACCCTACCATGGCCTGAAATTGATTAACATTTAGTTTCATGGGAACCGAAGAATCCTGCAAAGCTTTATCTAAGATAGCTTTGTGCTTAGGGGATGTACGTAATAGTTCAAGGGTGGATATCAGAGCAAGGATTTTCCCTAGATGATCCAACAAGTTGTACTGAGTCGTTGATTGAGATCTTGGAGTGGCTTGCAGGCTAGGACAATTTCGGGTATCTACACCTATAGATTCTCCCTCCATTTCCTCTATCAATAATAACCCTTAGGAGGATCAGATAAATAGATGGGAATTTCCCCCTCCAAGCTTGGCTAAAATTAATGTTGATGGAGCTTCAAAAGACAATCTTGGAAATGCTAGCATGGGAGGTGTATGTCGTGATCATAATAGCAGGATTAAATTTTGGTTTGTTGGCAGTCTTGGTATTGGTTCTAATAATTTGTTGAAGCTATTGCCATTCGTCAAGCTCTATTAGAAGCCACACAAAGGCATTTTATTATATTGTTACAAAATCTGGCTCTAAAATATTAATTGATCACTTCAAAAGGCAAGCTTCCCCTAACTTTCAGTAGTAGTAGTTGAATGAATGCAAGAAAGACATCCACATTCTCATTCACAGTTTCAATGTCGTTAAGTAGAACCATACTAGAAAAGAAGGTAATTGGGTTGCCAATTTCTTGGAAAAATCAGCATCTAACTGGAATGACATTAATGTTGAAAGTGGAGAAAATCAAGAATGCACTACCTAGGACTTGAACAAAGTCTTTGGTTTTCTTGTGAATGTTGACTACAAGGCTTCCTTGGATTCTTGACTTTGGTTGGTGTGCTAGTTCTTGTTGTGTTCCCTTAGGGTTAACACTATTATTTTCATTTGGTTTTAGTGCTTTTCCTATTGGCCCTATTTTTTTAAGCATAGAGGCAAACATTACCTATTGATGTGATACTCAAAGCTTTTACAATCTTGGGGGGAACAAGTGTCTTTGCCTTCTCTATGGGATTTGGAAGATTCCTCTTTTTCTACTGATTGTCTATTATTTGTCTGTCTAGATTTTCATGATTTTTTGGAACTCGTGTGCCATGAGTCTTTTTAAGACTGGCAAAACTGCTCTGTAATATGTTTTTGTTTTAATAAACAAATTTGTATTTAGTTTATAAAGAAAACAAACAAACAAACAAAAAAACCAAAAAAAAAAACTTTGACTAATATAGTATGATGATGAAAATACAAAAAAAATCCTATGAGGATAAGCACCCCACATATTAAATGATATCAACAAGGCAACCAACAAATGTCAATGCTTCTGACATGTTTGTTACCATGGTCATTTACTTTTCAAACAAACAAACCAAACAACCATGCTAAAGTGCTTTTCAACAACACCCAAAAACCATCTTGAACAAAACAATTCAGCATTCTCCACCAACAAGCGACTTCATTGGCCTGGATTGTAAGCACTCCACCACTCTACATTGCTCTACATTCTAGCTTCAACATACAAGAACCCACTTCCCTTAACAAGGCAACATGGGTTTTTCTACACCCTCTCTTTTCAACACTTGACTACAAGGACCAGATTCCTTTGGCATCTACAAGCATGCATAGGCACAACCACAATTTGAATAGCAATCATGCCAACTCACTCCAACCTTCTTTGGTTCCAAGGGAGAAGTACAATTGCTTCATATATTCACTAATTTCAAGTTTCATAATTTTTTCTAGCTTCACATTTGCAAGTCATCAGCAAAAGATGTGTATCAACAAGTCGCACACCTCATGCACATCTTGTCCATTTGTGAGTTGAGACATCCAGCCATTTTCCAACATAACAAGTTCATCACTCTACAAGAAAGAGCAAAGTGATTAGACACAATTGCACAATGATTTAACAACCAATGGTTCCCCAAATCATCACCAACACCAACATAGTTTCTTCAATGCTCAACAAATGCAATGAAGACCATTACTCTACGAAAAAGGGTGAATCATTTGACCACAATTCCACACAACTAGAGCTCCTATGCATCAACTCAACATAAGCACTTCCCATGTCACAATATTCCCTTGCGCATGCACTTAGCACCAAGATGCATCATGTATGGGTGAACTCTAGTAGAATGGCTTTGCACACATTTGCACAAGCATCAATCACAATCAATTTCCCACAACTCAACACAATATGCGCACACTCTTCAATCATGCCACACAACTTCATTCCCACATGCTATTGCAAGAGTCCACACATCAACTTCAATAACAACTTCACTAAGCTCCTACATTACCTCTTTGCATTGTACACGACCTACACGTATTTTGCACAACCTGCATGTGGGTGCACATACATCTCACCAATACAATCAATTTGACTTCATACACGTCTAACACTTGGTCGTACCTACTCCCCTTGATCATGCCAACCAACTAGCACCATGTGAATCCAACATCTAGCACAACCTTGGCCACATGAGATGCATAACAAACACACACAACACTTGTCAACATATTGTGGAAAGCTTAGCTAACAACCAATTGTATAAATACAACCCACGAGACATTCTATAAACTAGTCATCCTACTAGTCAACCCAATCTAACTAGTTAACCTTGTACCTTTGCACTCCAAGGTTTCTCTAGTCTCTAATGTATTAGATGGACACATCACCTAGTCTTATTACAAGAGCCTACTCTCTTGCCAAATTCTCTATAATTATGTATCATAAACCTTTGATGAATATAAGACAATATTCTTCATGCCTTTTTCATGTCTTTGCTTCACCTTTGTCATGGCATTATAAGAATGCTTCTGCATCTCAAGCTTTCCACTAGAAGTATATCCACCTCCATCGACTTAGCTCCATATCTTTGCCTGGATGTGAAGCTGTCCTCCAATTCTCAAACCAAAATTGGAAAAAAGAAGTCTTGGGCCGTGTCCTCTATCTTTAATAGCCGAGCCTAAAGAAACAATAGACATTTCCAGGATTGAACAAAGAATGGATTTCTCACCCTCCCTTGCTGCTTTGGGAGGTGGATCGGATCAACATATTGAAGGAGAGCTGCTAATAAGGGATGGTACATCCCAGATTCTAATTCCATTCCTTGGTACCTCATTGGTGTCCATCAAAACAACCAACAACTATGACTTGTAGTGTTGTTGTTGAAGAAACAACCACATGATAGAAACAAGAAAGAAAGACAAAATAAAATAAATAGATCAAAGACTAAAAGGAGGGGAGTAACTACACTCTTGATTGATTGGCAAAGAAGGGGGCACCTGAACCCCTACCTGACCAGCAAAGACAGAAGCACTTGCATTCCCAACCAATTAGCAAACATGGGGTTCCTCCACACTTGATTGTTTGACAAACATGGGGATACATGCAAACTCCAAGATGAAATTGAAGCGAGACATTGCCAATTTTGGATAAACTCAAACATTGAGTAAAATATGGATAAGAAAACATAGGATGAGCAATATGAAAGAGATGACTATTCATTTATAGCAAAGCATGAAGCTTAGCATCTCTATTCCACAGGGATGCATCCCCAAACCTCAATTCCCTAGGGAACTCATCCCCATGGAGATGAGGATAGGGTGATGCAGTGGAGGATATCAATCCCATCACTCTGCAGGGGGGTCCAGATTCTGTCCTTCCTATTCCCCCGAGTACGAACTCGACTCCCCTGAAAAAAAATGTTAAACAAAAAGTTATGTAAAGTCAAAGGATAACTAACCATGATTGGAATGTGATTATCATTTCTTCAAGTCAGCAAACTGAAAATGATTGTTTTACTTTTCTTTACAATCATCAGCAATTGCTAGACAGAATAAAATATTTGTGTGAATGAATCTATGTAGTAGAAGTTAGCATAAATCAAGGAAAGTTGATGCCAACCATGAGAAAAACAAGATAGGTGTCAACAAAATGACACCTAGGCACCAGCTACAAAGCCACACAAAAAGACGCAACACAATGCCAACCATGTGAGAGTTGTGAACTTGTGACTATTGAGTCATATGTATTAGTTCAGATTTATATATGTGTGTCTATATTCACACACACTCAAGCACAATGTAATACAAGTAAGAGATACGTGCTAGAATATAATAGAGAATGTAGGGACAGGGGAAATATATGGGTTATGAAGCGAATATGTAATACAAGAGAATGACAATTATTAAAGAGAATTCTAGCAAGTACTGAGCATATCATATTGAGATGATGAGCCTTCTGAGGGGACAACAGAGAATAGAAATGTTGAACTTTCCAAATGATGCACCAATTTACCATCTGAATATATGATATATGTCTGGTTGAATATATGAAGTAAGTTGCCCCATTTAAAAGATTAACAATTTAGATTAGGAATTAATTTTCCTTTCCGAGCTTAGAACTCTCTCATTTCAATATAGAATCCTGTGGTGATGGTTTTCTTGCATTTGCACTTGAAGATATAAAATTCATTCAGACTACACAGGTCTTGGGAGCAATGCCAACAAAGAAGGAGCCTAAAATGTTTTGCAAAGTCTTTGGAGTGTATGGTACTAAATTTCTCAGATTTTAAATAAAGTAAAGCCAAAATGTCAAAGGGCTGTTGGCATTGATTCCTTCAGAGCATACATTGTTACATGTTTATCCTGAAGAAGAGTCCAAAGAGGAACTGAAAATGTTTGGACTTATACAACAATAAACAGTTATCCCAAAAGAAAACCAACACAAACATGCACACTGTGAGAGCTTCAGGCATCAAATAATTTAATAGTACTATGGTTTTGTCAAGAATCTATTATGACTTCCTTTACAATCTTTATTCAGATAGTGACATTATTACCATATTCAAAGTTGTGGCATCCTTTGTGCAGTATAGTCAAAATGTGGAGCAAGCAGAAAATTATTGGCTTACAAACGGACCAAACAAAGGCATTGAGCTATAAAGTACACAAATTTATTACAAGATTCATTCATTCAGCAATGACTGATTGAAAAATTGTGTTTAATATTATCACCATTAAATGCTTGGAATGATAACTATATACCAGATTTTTACTTGGAAGAATTATTAGCACCTTTATTCCGCAATTAGTAATTACAAGCTAAATATGTCTCTTTAGAGTGATTTAAAAATTATTGGCCTACAAACAGACCAAAGAAAGGCATTGACCTATAAAGTACAAAATAATTTATTACAAGATTCATTCATCCAGCAATAACTGGTTGAAAAAATATATTTAATATTAGCACCATTAAATCCCTCGAATGATAACCTTTATCCAACAATTAGTAATTACAAGCTGCGTCCCCGGGTCTAAATCCCCCCGTCCCCGTCCCGGAAACGTCCCGGGGACAGGGGACGGCCAGGGGACGGCAGCAGTGTACTATGTTTAATATCACATAATGAATTCTGAATTCTGAATGCATATTGAGTATTGACAATGAATTCTTAACACAAATGTTATATGCTAAGTTTCTATAATGTATATATGCATGCTTTATCCATGTTTTCATATGAATATTTAAAGTTTCCCTATATATTTTAATTTTTTCTATATTTTATATAGCTGTCCCCCCGCCGTCCCCAAATTTGGCCTGAAAAATCGGAAACTTGGGGACTTGTCCCGCCGTCCCCGTCCCGGAAACTTGGGGTAATAAAAAATGTCTCTTTAGAGTGATTTGAAATTTCATAAAAGTCCACACATATGAAGTCAGCATTCTTATAGTTCAGGTAAAAGAATGCTCTATTCTGGAACACGTTCACTCTTCTCTTTGCTCTAGTTTAATACAGTCAAATGTAGGAAATAAATGAATATTGTGATGTGTGTGTGAGAGAAGGAGACAGATTATATAAACAAAATAGACTCTTAAATGCTGCTGGCAACAGCTCATCGCACTACTGGTGTCAACATTAGGGTTTATAGAATTTTAGGGCACATGTCCCAAAAATCTATGATGGACTATGTTTCAGGTTAAAGGAGACAACTAATAGTTACGGATGCATAACTCCACACATAGCCTGATACAGGCTCTCTGATAGACTTTAATAACTGGTAACGCAAACAGTGTGATTACCAGAAAAGTCAACAAGATTTTCAGCAGAGCCTCCCAGAAGTCCCAGCATGACCTCTACAATAAAGAAGACCAATGGATATAAATATTAAACATCAAAAGCTGCATCTTAGTCCAGATGTTGAACAGTTCTTATGTAGCTCTGCAACTAAAGCAATGAGTTAAAGTTGGCAATCAAAGAGACTTTACTCCAGAAGATTGAGTTCAATTCCCAAACATCCCCAAACACCAAAATTTGGCTTCTATAGAGCACACTTGTAGAACACTGCCCGATGCAGTAAGTTTCAACAATGAGAAAGCAATGAGAAAGATGTCCAAAAAAATCATGGGTTAACTTTATAAATGAGACATAGGAGTACACCACCGAGGAATGGCATGCCATGAGAGAAGAGAAAGAATTTTGAAACCAAAAGGAAAGAGAGGCCTAGGGTATCCCAATAGATTATTTGCTCCAATCAGCTAGTATTTCTTTTAGACAAATAGGAGAAGGCTACATATGGAGCACAGTGGCAAACACACTAAACCTTTTGGGTAAGAAGCCATTCCCGAGGGTATCTCTTCCTCAAAATTCACTCAGGAGTTGCACCCAGCCTCATTCAATGGCAAGGTGAAGTCCTGGACGGATAGGGATAGGAGGACAGAGAACTTAAGGCACTCGATTGCCTAATTATGTAATCATGTCTGCACATGCTTACTCGCGTAGCAGCTAGCTCACTCGGTGGAGATTAGACAAAGATCTGATGCATTCAAGAAAAATTTCTTGTGATTGTGCAGGGGCATTTCTTATGGTTTTCTTTGCATTTCAATTGGAATTCTAACATAAACAGTTCCAATGCCTTACACCCGATTGGGTAGGGCAAAGCCCAGTAGAGTGAAGTGATCTAGGGGTCATGCTGGCATGTATAGGTGAGATTAGTGGACTTAAAGATTTGAAAAATTTTAAGTTATTCATGTATCCGGATGCCACAGTGTAGTGTTTTTACTTCAGATGTTTCAAGTCTCCTTTGAGATCCCTCTCTTCAAGGAAATTATAAGATCAAGAATGTCAGGGCCGGGGTTATTCTTCCTTTTTTTTAAATGTAACTTGTAGTTCAATGTACAGCGTGTCTTATAAGAAAGGCTTTCATGGCTTGATCCCTGAGCCTCACGGCTCAAAATCAAACAAATATCTAGAATTGAGGATATCCTTCGTTCTTTTTGGTGAGCATATCGTATATACTTTCTAGCTATGAAAACAACGGCCGGTGGACTGGTAGAATGGCCAAGCAAATGGCAACCCCTGACTAAAAAGCACAAGACAAACTCAAAAACATTGAACTTTACACACAGACTACGTTATATCATGAATAACATTTAATAATGTGAACGGAGAGAATTATTAAATGAGAGCTTACCCTGTCAGTAGGTTTTACATGTAAACTAACAAGATGACGAAAATGGGAATAATCCTTGAACCATTCATAATGGTCCTCCTCTACAAAACGTTCGTCCCTGAGTTGGATGACCAAAATGCAATATCAATAAATGAATAAGAATCCTCATGGACTGAGCGACTATAAAAGTGGAAGGAATAGAGCATTACCAGTAATGGGGATTCAGGTAAACTAAAGCACTGGATGGGACATTTCCATGAGGCTTGATTTCTTCCTCTTCTTCTTTCTTATCCCGTTCTGTCAAGGGCGACTGTGGCATTGATCCCATTTTTCTAGGTTCTATATGAAACTGGTCTCATTAAAAATCGGCTAAGCCCAAATCTGTATGGCAGATAATAGGAGAATTGTTTCAACGGGATCAACCATAACCATTTTCGAATCTTGTTATTAAATATCTATGCTGTTAACCTCCTCGTATCCACTAGATTTCGGTTTGAACTCTGCCTCGGCGATAATACAACTGTCACCTGCGGGCCGTGACTTTGCTTCCAGACAGCGTTGAACGGTATCTTCTCTTCGATTTCGTTCCGCTTGAATTTGTGGGTACCTCCGCAATTAGTACGAGAGGAATAGGGGTTTTTTGTGGTACAGAGAGAGGACAAAGACATAAGCACTCTGGGGGCGTATAAGAACGAATGGAATTAAAAGCCTCAGTTTTCAGGCATTTTCAAGCTTTTTCTGAAGTAATGATGTTTTTGACTTTTATTTATGGAAGATGAAATTAAAAAGTATAAATGTGATAAATATAAATATTTTTAATTCTTCACGGTGAATTATATTTTTCCAAGAGTCATTCAATAAGATTTTAAATATTTGCTAATATTTTTAAGAACTAACATTTAATATTATGATATTGTTATTAGGATTCCGTAGTTGTTCAAGTCAAACTCATTGACCCATGTTTCATGAGTAGTGATTCATAAGAACTCATCTCTCATGATAATGAATGGTCCACTTATCAAGTGTCACTTATTTTCAAGAATTTAAAAGATATAATAATTTAATAGATTGTTTATGATTTTATAAGAAAGCATGGACTAATTTTAATTTATGAAAATTTGATAATGAATGGTCCACTTATCAAGTGTCACTTATTTTCAAGAATTTAAAAGATATAATAATTTAATAGATTGTTTATGATTTTATAAGAAAGCATGGACTAATTTTAATTTATGAAAATTTGATAATGATTTTTAGAGATATTTGAAGAGTGACCCAATATTTATTAATCATAAAAAGGATTAATTTATTTTTGAAAATTGATGAGTTTTAAATCTAAAATTCAAGTGTAATTGTCATTAAAATCATTTCCTTAATTCATTATTTTAAAAGGGATTATAAATTATTTGAAATGTTTGTGTTTTTCTCTCTAATTTTAATAGGTATGTGAGAGTTATATTTAGGAGTGTTTATATATGAATGTCACAATTTTTTTTTTTATATTGTTTGTTGTGAGTGCTTTAGTTATAGAGTTATTCATAGATGTTTTAGCCTAATTTGAGACTTGTCATTCATAGATTTTTGCATGAAAGTTGGGCTAAGTTTGATTTAACCATTTTCAACTTGTAAATGAATACTGTACTATCAAACATAGAATATCTCATGCCTTGTAACATTGTAACTGAAAAAAAGTGATAGTGATTAAATTGCATCATAATATTGTTAGCCTATTTCTTTGCCTTTGGCTTAAAATGGTATTCATTAGGTTTCTCTTGTCATTTTAAAGGTGTTAGTTTTGTCTTAGGATTTTGAAAAGGGTGTGTGAAAGTATTTAACGATCTTTTGGTCATCTTGGCATGTCTTATAGAATCATTAATAAGTCTTCAAGGTCTAAATTAGCTTTCAATAAAAAAAGAAAAAAAAAAAGCATCCTTATGTTGTCCTTTGAGATGATGTCAAATGTCGCATTTTGAGCTTTAAATCATTGAAATAATAATTTTCCCTCCAACAACTCACATCTATAAAAGAGAAGGAAAACCTTATTTAAAAGAGTTAGGTTTTGTCGGATTAAGTCAACAATCTAAGTATAGAGGCCTTTTAGGTTATATGTTATCCTCTCAAATAGGTTAAATTCTAAGACATGAGAATATCTTCCTTGCTTCTATGCATGATATGTTTCAAGAAAAACCAGAGGATGCATGGCACGTAGGGAGATGAAGTTAAAATCTGTCCAAGGGGAAATACTACAGCTGCCAAAGTTGTCTCAAAATTGAATTCATAATGGGTAAAGTGGAGGGTAATACTTACTAAGGACTCATTGCTTATAAGAACATGAAGATGATTTTTCACTATGCATGAATATTTAAGGAAGAAGGATAGGTTTCAAGGCTATTTCACAACTCAACAAGGAGGCTACAAGAAAAATTTATGATGTTTTGACAGTCTTATGTTCATGTTCATTAACGAAGAATACATGCTATATTGTTTACACTAATAATTTTCAATTCCAATGCCTTGAAGTTTTAAGTGAAGGGTAGTTTCACATCTGAAATCATTCATAAAGAAGGAAAAGTATGTCAAAATGGTTGTTTCATCCCTAGAATATTGCTATATTCTTCCCATGTAAGGTTATGTATGAGGAATTTAGTGTAGAAGACAACATAAAAGAGATTTCCTATGAGGAGGAGCACAAAGAAAGTTAGAAGGATTGTCTTGAGTTAGGGTTTTCAAGATGAAGTTGTCAAGATTTTAAGAGGGAAATGTTTGATGTGATGAGTGTAAAAAGCCCATTTTTCTACACAATAATTGTTCCTATGTTTTACCCACAAGTGAATAGTTTATGCATCCAACCTTTAAGAGCGATAAATTTTTTCTTTTCATTTGAATAATAAATGCACATTTGAAACATATTTCAAACTCCCAATTGCATACAAAAGAATCCCTTTGATTAATTCAAATAATTATGACAAATAATTTTCATATGACATTTCATATTTACAGTTTCCATAGAGATAGATACATGAATACATAGCTTCTAAGAGCTTACCAAAATAGAGATTCAAATGGTATGGATGTCCTACCTAGGCATACATCCTTGATGTCCCCGCATTGGTGCATACATTCTAGATTTCCTCATCATTGGTGCATACATTCTAGTTGTCCCCAATACTAGCGTGTACATCCCAAATCTTGGCCACCAGCTAATGAGGAGAAGCATCACTCAAGCACTTTTTTGCCAACCACGAACTTACTGCAGTCCCTCGCACATCTACCTAACTAGTAAGATGGTCCTACCCTTTAATGAAGATATTGGTTTGGCAACCTCATAATAATAGCCTTTTATGAGCTTGGTGTTGTGTCCTATACATTTCTAGAACTGACATGTAGTGGCTAACTTGCTACATGTATGTACATACTGGCCTAGTACATAAGCACGAATCATAGTGAAACTGGCAGTGTAAACAGTGGCTACTTACACTACTTTGGCCAAAGTTTCCATCACCCAGAACTTAGAGTGGATGTCACACGTTCACCCACCTTTCTAGCTCAATTTTGATTAATGACCATTCATACTCTATACCTAGTCTACCCCCTTTCCCATGGATCAAAAAAATCCAAAGAGTAACCCACATAACATCTCATGATCCAAGTGACTTAACTACTAAGTATCTCAAAATACATAGGTTATCCCCTTTCCCATGGATCAGGCAACCACAAGAATAACTTATTCAACTGTAAGGTATTAATAATGTCACAACATCAAATGAACTATTTCAAAAAGTATAATCTCAATAATAAATGTCTCTATTCAAGAGTATATCAACAATAAACGAATCCCTTCAAAAGTATAATCTCTTCAATAAATGACTTCAATCAAAAGTATAAACTTCAACAATAAATAACCTCAATCAAATATATAAACAACAATCAAAATGTCAATCTGTTCATATAGGTTAATCTCAACCTATTTGCTTCAATCAATGATCAAATAAACAACCCAACCAAATAGGTTATTCTCAACATAGGGTTTCAATCAGAAGTGATGCAAAGATCAAGTGATCATAAACAAATCTCAAAACCTCTATTTCCATATACCTAAAATATTCTCATGTTTACAATGTTCGCTATATTTGAATATAATCTAGAGGACATTAACCTGAGAAGGGTTTGTGCATCTGCACCTTCAAGTCCTCTTCTCAATATGGCTTTGGATTGCCAGAACATATGTCCTCTTGAAATCTATGAATAGGAATAAACCCTTAATCAAGATAACATAAACATATAATACATTTATCAGTCCTATTGTTGATTATTGATATAACCATCAAGTTTATACCCTAACCTTAGGGATAAGACTATCTTCCTACTTTCAAGGAGATACAAGTAATCTATCAAGTATAGACATACTACATATAGTATAAATACATTGCATTCATACAATCTCCCATATATAGGGTACATACACTTCTATTTAAGTATAACCAATATGATAGGTTTCTCCAACATATTAAACATCCAATAAACATACAAGCATGTGCAAGCATCACAACATACTCAAACCAATCCTTTTTAAAATATGAACTAGAAAACTATTTAACCTTTCAAACATAAATGACAAAGGTATAGAAACTAGCATGCCTGTATAATGCTCCAATTGAATAAAACTCCTTCCTTGCCCAACTCCTCTAGCTCACTTGATACTTCCTCCAAGTTCCACTTAATTCCCTCTTCTAACTTCTCACTTACTCTCACAACTGTATAGGAGCGAATTTGCACCCTTTGTGTAAATTCCCCTTTTACATCCCCTCACCTTAGAAAATTAAACCCGAAGGTGAAATTCCACATCATCCACTTGCCTTCCATCCACCTGGTGTGTGTTGTGTGTGTTGGTCGGGGAATTTTCATCAGGGATGCAAGAACGATGCACAGACATCTGTGTGGCGCGCTATCATCCCTAACAGATTCTTGCCTCTAGAATTTGCAGGGACATTACACTCCTTATTGGGGACAAATTGTAACACCTTTGTGCGACCAGTTGACCCAAAAATGGCTTCTTCTCTTCCATTTTGGTCTTCAAAGGCATTCATTTCATAATGAATTCATCATTTTAGAAATTTATTCCATCTTTCACAATCTCTTTAGCATTCTACTCACAATTCTAGCAACTTTCACAACTCCATTAAGCATTGCAGCAAGCAAGCTTGTTATTCCATCAATTACATATTTGTACATGTGGTGTTTCCATAGAATCTATGAGTTTGGAGTCTTGCAAGACCTCCCTTCATCACTGTTGTGGTTGTGTCAACTTTTCCAAGCTCATTGCCTTGCATTCTCCCTTCATTGGCCTTAAGTGCCTTTGGGTGGAGGTGGTATTGCATCATTCTCATTTTCCTTTTATGGTTTGATAGAGTAGCCTTGCATCTTTTGTAGTGTTCAATGCTTTCCTTTCTATTTCCTTTATTGCACTTTCTACTTCATGGCTTTTTTGGCTATCCATGGAGGTGGAAACACCAAAGCAGGGGTTTGATTGAGGCAAACCCTATACAACCCAACATTTTCCCCTCTTGCTTGTGTGTAGGTGAACGTGTGTGTGGAGCTCATTGGCGAACTAGAGCTTTAGTGAGTTGATATTCATCACCCTTGTCTTCATATACTTACTTCATCATTTACGTACTTACTTTTCATACTTCATAATTTTGTTTATTTCATTAAAGCTAGTTAGCTAGGCAGTTGGTAGGATTTTCTAGTGTTACACCCTGCATTTTACATTTTTTGGCCATACAGATGCCAGCATGCCAGAGAGACACCAAATCTTCTAGCCCCATTTTAACTTTCGGATCTGTGGAGTGACAGAAGCACTTGAGAGTGCTCTTCATTCTTGATTCTTGTCCTAAACACTTGTTAGCTTGAGGTAAGTTAGGGCATCCCTCCGCTCTCGACTCTCTGTGACCTAGATCCTTGGTGTGGTTGGTCCCCCTCTCTTACATTTTTGGTGAACCCAACATGAATCACGTATATCCATCTATTTGGGCTGAGATTTTTCCTTCATGCTCGGTGATAGTTGTAAACCTAAGTCTTGTGAAGGTTTATGAGCATCACAATCTAGTCCATGACTTCTGGGTATGTTGTTAGAAGAAGTGTGCAATACCTAGCGATGGAGAAGATGAAGGTCACTTCTAGTTTCACCTCCAATTTTTCCATTGGTCTAGCTACCGAATTTACCACTGGTTTTCCTACAGGCTTTACTAATGAGATGGGTTTCATAGATGAGACCACCCATGCTCCTACCCCTCCAACATCCCCTACGACTTCATCTGTAGATGAGGATGATGATGTGCATATCCCTACAGAAAACCTTTTAGCATTGGATAACAAACTGTTAAACCTTATGAATCATTTGGAGAGAGCACCAAACATGGTGAGAGTCGCTAGGCTTACTAGCGAGGTGAGACATATGTTAGGGAAGGATCGAACAAGCATAGAGTTCTTGTGTGGCCTTGCAAATCTAACTGAAGCTTATATCCCTTCGTATAAGTCTAGATCAGGTACTACCCAAGGGGAAGTGCTCGATGCCTATGAAAGACAAATAGGCATTTCAATGCCTACCATGTCTATATGCATGTCCAAAACAAGCCCCTCAATTAGTGTCTACCCCTAGTGGTGGAGGGTCTGGTGGAATGAGTGGTGGTGGCTTTGGTAGTGGAGGTGGTGTTGGCAAAGGTGGCTTTGGTGGAGGCCATGGTAGTGGCTCCGATGGAGGCCCTATTGGTGGTGGTGACTCCAACATCAGTCATGGTGGTGGCTCTAGAGGTGGTTTTGGTAGCGGTGGTTCTGGTGGTTCTACTGGGCCTTTGTCATCCTCTGACCCTGTTTTGAATGCCCTTCTTCAGAACATGGGTCGGATGCAAGACTAGTTGGCAAGCCTTTCACAGGCCTCTACCCAACCTATTTTTCAACCTTTCTTCCGACATAGCCCATTGTCGGTAGCAATCTTGAGTACTCCCTTCCCACAAGGAATTACTCCCTTCCCACAAGGAATGGAGATTCCTAAGTTTGAAAAGTATGGTGGCAAAGGGGATCCACAAACACATGTTTCAGCCTTCAACACCATGTGCACGGATTTCTTTCATCATGATGCTTTAATGGAAAAACTATTTCCTCGATCTCTCAATCTCTCAAGGACACAACACTCGAGTGTTACTGTTCCTTGCCTAATAATTCTATATTCTCATTTGATCAACTTGTTAATTAGTTTCTCTATCAGTTCTAGGCTAACATCAGTCTGAAGATGACCTTCTCGGATCTTGTCTGATGTAAGCAAGGAGATAGCGAGAAGATAACTAACTTCATATAGCATGATACCAATTGCTCTTTTCATACATCTCGTATCCGTTGCTCAACTCCGATGTGTAGAAGGTATTCATAAGTCACCTGCAGTGAGCCTAATAGGAGAAGTTTGCCTTAGAATGAAATACCCTTCTTTTGCACATCTGTGTGTCGCATTGCGAGAGTATCAACAAACGGTGGTTCGGTTTGGGGGACCTTCCTCGCGCTCCCATTTAGAAGGAAAGTCTATTGTGTCCATCTCAGGAAAAGGTAAAGTTGTTGCGAATGTAGTCGCCGTGACAAATGATAATGGCCTCAAACACAACAGGAAGTTTACAAAGTTGGTAGAATCTTATTCTTCCATCTTGTAAAAGTTGTTGAAGGATAAGATCATAAATTTGGAAAACCCTCGACCTCTTAAGGAACCTTATCTTGACTGGTATGATGCAAGTGTTGTATGCACCTACATCATGAGATACAAGATCACATTGATGATGGTACCATTCGTCTCAATGGGACAAAGCAAAATGTGAATAAATCAGTAGTGAAAGCCAATAGTGAGTTGTAAATTTACATAGACCCATTTCCATCCCATTCTATGAACTTGATTATTGACCCCTCTGATGCTTCTCCTCAACCCTCGGTGTACGTTAACATTGTCTCAATTACTCCTTCCTCGCAACCTACGACTAGGTCGACAGATGTGACATTCACCTCGTAGGACTTGCCCTTGAATAACAAGCCCTCTCCCCTATACATTCTTGCTCGTCTTAATGGAAACATTGTGACAAGAGTTCTATTTGACCTCGCGAACTGAGTGTATGTTATTACGGAAGAGACGTTATGGTTGAATTCATTGTAAAGGGAGGAATATGAAGAAATGATGTCTACCATACATACGCATGATGGTCTCTCTCTCAAGCCATATGGCTCCATAACCCTTTTCATCCTAGTTGGATGTAGGGGTGTGGATACAACCTTTAATGTTATTCTAGAATCTGATCTGTTTAGGGTGAAGTTGGGCAGCCTTTGGCTAGCTTCCATGAATGGAATCGCTTTCGTTATTCATAAGTGTTTGAATTTATCACATGAAGGTGTTGTGCATGTTGTGCATGACACTGGATATCAGCCATTGGTATCCCATGGGGGTTATTCATTGGATCATTTTTGGCCCACCCTGGTCGGTCCACTTCCCCTGAGAAGAAACCTGCTTTACCGAAACTATGTAAAGTACAAAACTGGGGGCAAGGGATAACCGAGAGTGACCCCTTCGTTAGTGTAGAAGCAAGTTGCCTTGCCTTCTTGAAAAGGAAAGGAGAGGCCTACCCATCCTTGAGGTGCCTCTTCTGCCCCTCTCTGAAGAGGAGTTTTGGATGACTACTCCTGACTTTCACATAAGAAGTTTGATGGTGCCTGCTTGACGTAAAGCCAAGATTGGATATCAGACCTTCCTACTGTACCTCCTAGACCTTGGCCCTACCTATATGGAAGAAGGAAGGGTCCTTGTGGGGAATCCTCTATGTCTCGACCTCCATGACCCCCTACTGCTCTTGCCCCCAAGGCAGTGAATGGGAAGAGGCTTGTCATCGAGGCATTAGAGTCGACTCCCCCCACTATTATTTCAACCTCTTCTCAATATCTTCCTCCTGCTCCCATCTAGGATTCCCTCCCTCTACCGGAGATGACTGTGATGGACACTCCTATGGCTGAGCAGGAGCCTTATGTTTTGTCTCAACTTCCAATCTCTGGCTCTCGGAGTTGTAGAAACTGCCTTGTGTGTGAGCACAAGCATTGGTGAAAGGCTCTGGTGGCAGAGCAGACCGCTTTGTAGAGGAAGGAAGGGGGATCGACTGCCTTTGTTTCAAGGCCTCCCATTGTGTCCTCCTCTCCCATGCCCTTTGCTTTTGTTCAGTCAGCCTCAGTATGATTTTGGCTCCTGTTGCAAGCGTAAACACCCTTGGCCCTAAAAGAGTACAGGTGTTTATTACTCCCTCAGTCGAGTTGCCTCTCTTGATGTCCCTCCCATACATCTTGTCATTCTCAAAGCCTATGAACATGGTGGACACCTCAGTGGTGTATGCCACAATTTTCTCCTCTTCCCCCGTGTCTCTTACCTCTTTCGTGGGGAGTTCACATCCTCCGATGAAGCAGAATGTGGAGGTTGGCCCTTCCAACAATGGGGGTCAAGAGAGGAGTCCACCCTCTTCAAAGGGTGGTTATGTGTTAGCATGTGTCGTTCTTGTGACGAAAGAAGCTCTAATGTCCCCTAAGTTTGTCACTGCTCGTGAGTCACTTGGTGAGCCTAGCAATGAATCTCAGGCACTGCCTCCCTCACCCGTTGAGGTAACACATGGCACTCCTATGAAGTGCATGTTTAACTCTTTGGGTGAGGTCCCAACCTTGTCAGTGATCTTTGCGAAATCACCGACCTTTGCTCCACAAGAACTGAGTGGAGGAGACCCCAAAGAGTCTCCTTCCTTAGCTCTTGTTGTGGGGGGTCAAAGGGTTCTCCCCTTAACATTCCACCATTGCAGGTTTGTTTGTCTTCCTCGTACAATGATCTAGATTAGGAAGTAGATGACCTCTTGGTCAATGAGTGTTAGGGGGCGCCTCTTCTTTACCTTTAGATTAGGTGTGTGTTTGTTGTGATGTGTTCCCTTGTGCTTGCATTATGTGTTCCTAGATGACCCTTGTCACCTTTGTAGGTGCTTGGATATATGAGTGATTATGTGTCGTAAAACTTCCTCTATTTGTGGCATCATTCTTCCTCTATTATGTGTATTGATTTTCAACAAATTGGGGGTGATGCAAAGTGTTGAGGGAATTTAGGCTTCCCTTCCATGTTGACATAATTTTTATTTATTTTTTATCTTCTCATGCATTCTTCATATGGTCTAATATAGTAGGGGGTTGATGAAAGTTCATCTATATACTATTACTATACTTATATATATATATATGAGTAGCTCTGACCCTAAAATATTAGATCACCCCTATGCCCTTTGTTTGTGATGTTATTGTCTCTTTTTCCAGTTTTGGTTATCTTTCTCTCTTCTTTGCTTGAGTTGTAATGTTGTGTTCATGTGTTGTCCCTCATGTGTGCGACAATATCACCACGATGACATCTCACTATGTCCCGCAGGCATCATGTCAACTTTGATTTTCAGAAACACATTTAGTGGCCAACGAATCTTTTCTCAAAAATCTTTTCAAAATATTTTTTTTCATAAATCGCATTCTCAACAAAGACCCTTAGCGGAACGTGTTTCCTTCACCATGGGTTTGCAAAGAAAGAACTTGAAGAACTTTCCTTTGAGGTGGGTGCATCTTTTCCTACGGGAGAAGCCTTGACCTTCCCCTCGCAAGGGGGCATTTTCTTCCTTTCGAATTCCTGGATGAAGTGAAAATCTTTCGAAAGGATTCCTTGATGATTGAATCGATTTGTGAAAAACATTCTTGCACTTTCAAACAACGCGTCCCTTGAGTGGACCCCTTTTCTTTTGAAAGGTTCATGAGGGATGCCTTTGAAAGCTTTTCAATTTTTTTTTTGTTTGTGTGATTGTCTGCTTGTTTGCCTGCGTGGCTACTTTTTGTTTTTTGACATGTTTTATCTATGGATTAACATGTTGCTTTGCAAGTGCACCTGTAAATTTGTTTTCTAGTCTGACTCTACAAAGTCCCCTTACATTGGGATTCCTTCATGAGAGAGTACTTGGGGGAATGCCTTCTTTACAAGTCTAAGGGCATGTGCAGCACTTGCATCCTATGAGATTTATCCATCGTTGTTCTGCGGGCCTTCAATGTACTATGTTCAACTTCGTAGTTCCACAGAGCTATGGAGTCCTTTTGTTCAAACCTCCTCAAGAGAGAGTACCTGTGGAGTCCTTTGCCTGCCCTACACTTTTGAGTTCACCAGATGGCAGTTTGCTTCCTCAATGGTTCAAGTATACATTTCTAACTCTTTGATCTACTTTATCAAACACTCATTGATACTCGTGCTTGCTAAAGTGGGAGTGATGAGTCCATTTTATGACTCAATGTTGATAGAAGTTTATTGTCTATTTGCCATAGTTGTCACAGAATTTGATGTTTGGATGTTGATCTTCTTATGACATTTCCTCAAAACCATAGACATTGGGCATAAGCTTATTTTTACAATCTTTAATGACATTGACATGCTCTATGAACTGTCTATGTTGATTTTACATGTGGATTAATGAATGCTGCTTTAATATAGTTACAAATATTCAATTTTTGTGCATACTGACATTGTTTTGCAGATATAATTAGCCACCTACACAACTAAAGAAGATTTTGCCAACTGGTCATTCGCCATAATGATCAACAAGGTGGTCATTCAAAGGTCAACAAAGGGAAGACTCACAACGGCAGGAGATTCCTCATTCAAATCAAAGTTGTAACCACCTTGTAAATGGTCTTAATTATTTGTTGAGTGAATATAGGCGTTACTATTGTGCTAAATCTGCGTTGAGGCAAGCATGTCTGACCAGATTTCGTGCATGTGTAACCGCCTCTCCAATTTTTATGCTTTCTCTAAAGTGGCATCCTAATCTGTTGGAGTTGACTACCTTGCTAGGTGATTAGTTAGTAGCTTATCTCCCTATAAATAAGACTCAGATGCTCCTTCAAAAGAGGTTGCTTAATTTGATGATGTATTCGCATTCTTAGTTTTTCAAGCAATACAGTTATGTTGCTCCATTGTACTGTTGTTTTTCAATGAATAAAATGAAGTTATAAGTTTGTGCATCTAAGTTTGCATTTTTCTTAAGGAATACTCATCCAATGGGGCCTACTTGGTGAGCATTTTGTCCTTTAGCTTAGTTGTTATTTTATGTTCAGTAATTAGTTAAAAATCTAGCACTAACTATTCCTGTAGCCACTAGAATTCCATTCTGTGACTGTTCCTGCAGCTAAAGCAAACAGAGTAGTTCCTTGTTTTTTTGCTCAGATTTTCATTTATGTCATGCATTTCAACTTAGTTTAGTTGTTGGTTGATGCTCAACACTTATGTTATTTCTTTCCAAGCAATTTACCTTCAACATTATGTTTTACTTAGTTGTAGAATGAATATGGCTACTTTGGATCCTTAGTGCACATACTGTGCTGACCCATTTCAAGTTCACGTCCCTGAGTTGACAAGTTAAATGCACCTTCATGATGATTGAAATAGCTATTCAAATTAGATGTCCAATCTCTGAATCACAGCTATAAGGGCTTAGTTGTTAGATCATTGTAGGAGGCCAACATTTTTGGCGCCGTTGTCGGGGATGGAGTCAAACTAGGGAGTTCTTTGGAGTCATTGATAGTTTTCTTGCTATAGCATTTCTGAATTTTTGTTCTTAGTATACCCCTCATTTAGGAAAGTAATGATCCACCATTCTTTTGCCAATTCTTTATGTGAGTTGGCTGATAGTGAGTTGATATTGTATGCATAAAGGAAGGAGGAGAGATGCTCATGGGAGATTCCTTCCTAACAATCTTGATCCATTCCAGCTAGTTAAGTATCAAAACCTGCCAAGAGAAGAAGAAGAAGAAGATCCACACCCCTTTGTTGATGCATTTCCTGATCTGACTAGTTCTGAAATTTCCTCTGAAAACCAAAATCAACTTGAGAACCCTTTTGCTTTGGAACTACATCAAGCAGGCATGTGTGATGCAAATAGAAAAAAACCTAACCAACCAACTTTTCCTTTCCCCATTGCTCATCAGAATGAAGTTGACAATCTCAAAAATATCCATGCTTCAGTCTTTCCTAAGTTCTATGGACTTGTCACAGAAGATCCTGATACTTTTTTATTCAAGTTTGACATACTCTACAAGAGTTATGACTATACCACTGATGCCCATAGGCTTAAGTTATTTCCTACCACTTTGAAAGAAGTTGCATTAA
Source organism: Sequoia sempervirens (assembly GCA_007258455.2). Classification (NCBI taxonomy): domain Eukaryota; kingdom Viridiplantae; phylum Streptophyta; class Pinopsida; order Cupressales; family Cupressaceae; genus Sequoia; species Sequoia sempervirens. The sequence continues at coordinate 115,614 of VDFB02373414.1, forward strand.
GATGGTTCATGAGCTTAGGAAAAAATACTATGGAGACTTGGGAGGACATGAAGACAAAGTTCCTTGAGAAATACAAGGAATATTGCAGGGGCAGTGACATGAGAGGATATGACATTTTTAGGATGCAATAAAAGGAAGATGAGAGCCTAGAGGATTATATTGCAAGGTTTATATTCTATCTACAGAAATCTCCACACCATACACTTAATGAAGAATCAAAAAAGTTGTTTTTCCTAAGTGGAATTAATGATAGTTGCACTGACGCTTTGAACCTGATGGGAGGAGGAGATATCTCCCAAGTTCCTTTGGAGGATATCAAGAAGATATGCTAGAACTACTCTAGGGTAGCTTCAAAGAAAGGGAGAGCTTATCAATCCTCTATGGGTAAGTCTTCTACCAATGGAGTTTCAAGAATGGAGATTACTCACTTGCTAGCAGACTTCAAGCAAGACATTATAAATAATCAAGCTACTTAGTTGGATGTACACTTCTAGCCAAGAAGAAACAAGAGGAGGCAGAGGCAACATTGGCAGAGTATTGCCCTCATTGTAGACAAAAGAAGAAGGATTGTAGATGCAAGATGGTAGCTAATAGAGAAAGTAAGTAGATTTCGCCTAAGTTCAATTCAATCTAGGTTGAAGAAAATAAAGTCTACTATGTTGCACAAAGGAGGCCATGGGCTCCAAGACAAGGTATGCTACTAGATCCACTCTCTTTTATTGGGCCATATTTCAATTCCTATTCATCTGGTAACCAATGGAAACCCTCATATCCATCCAATTATGGAGGATATCCACCACAACCTTGGAGTAACCCTTCAAATGCCTAGCCTAATCACCAAAAATCTCCACCCCATTAGCAACAACCTCAGGGAAATTGGCAGTAGTTTCTAGGAAATTGGCAGCCACCCCTAGGAAATTGGCAACAAACAAATCAATGGAGGGGAGGACAACAATGGCCAAACTAGCCAAATAGTTACATGCAACCACCTTCTTAGCCCCAACAACCTGATATAATGCCTCCTCCTATTAGCTCAAGTTCAGATGCACCTAAACCTACTCAGCTACTAGCTCAACCCACACCCAACCCAAATAACAAACCACAATAGTAGCAAGTATACTCTGTTGATCCAAATAAATTCTTTACATATGTTATGAGTGTAAGTGACATCCACTTGTGTTCAAGAACTACTTTTCCAGCTCCTTCCACACCCATTATCACTGAGCTTCTTGTGGAAGAAGAGGAGCCTTTGAATACCCCCATTCAGCCCAGTGCACCTAAGAATCTTGAACTAGTTCCAATCAAGCAGACTGCACAAACACCCCCATTTCCTCAAAGGTTGGAAACTGTGAAAGAAAAGGAAGAAAAAGAGGACACAACTTTTGACATTTTAGATCAGTTGAAGCATATATGTGTCCAGATACCTCTATTTCTGGTCATAAAATATGTTCCAATATATGGCAAGGCAATCAAGGAAGCATGCCTTAAGAAGCCATACAGGAAGAATAAAGACCCCACTACAGTTCATGTGGTGGGACAGCTAGCCGACATCATGCTTGGTAGAGTGATTGTTCCCAAATATAATGATTCAGGGAGTCCTATGGTAGGAGTTGTCATAAATGGGATCTAGATAAAGAATGTTATGATTGACTTAGGATCAACAATAAATGTAATGACCAAGGATATCCTGCAGCAACTAAATGTTGCAAGCATGAGACCTACTCCTACTGTCTTGCAGCTTGCTAATAGTTCAATTGTTAAACCTGATGGTGTAGTAGAGGACCTTGTGGTAACTTTGGACTCATGGGAGTACCCAGCAGATTTCATGATTCTTTCTCCTAAAGCCACACTAGGCGGGTACCCTATCATTCTAGGAAGGCCATGGTTAGCAACAACAAATGCATATATTGGATGTAGGATAGGATACATGACCATTTCTGATGGAAAGAGCACCAAAAAGCTTGTTCTCTACCCTCCTGCTCAACCATCCCATGACATGGATAATCCTGTATGGCCACATGTTGGTGAAGAGGCCGAGGAAGTTAATTATGTGGCACAACTTATGATGTTAGGTAGAAGCTCTTTCATGTAGCTTCAAGATGAAGATGAAGTATTGTCTAATATAATTCAGAATCATTGTGAAGTGGAGGAAGCATCATCCTCTCATTCTGCTACCCTAGTCAAGACACTTATGCCTACTCTTCTTGCAGCAACAAGTATGTCTTGTAAATTGCTTCCACATGAACTCAAGGTACCTAGCATTAGTGAAACAACTATGGTAGAGATAACTACACAAGTGCAAGTGACAAAAGGAAAATATCTGCACATCAACAGTAAATTGAGTGAAGAACAACAGTTGTCATTGAAAAACTTATTGAGAACCCATCAGCATGCATTTGCGTGAGACTATCATGATATGAAGGGATTAGACCCTAAGATTTGCACTCATAGAATTTACATCATAGATGATTGTACACCAGTGAGGCAACCACAAAGAAGAATTAACCCTGCATTAAGAGAAATTGTAAAAGGAGAATTACATAAATTTTTGGATGTAGGATTCATCTACCCTACTTCAAATAGTCAGTGGGTGTCTCCATTGGTGATTGTGCTAAAAAAGGGAGGGAAGTGGCGAATTTGTGTTGATTACAGAGAACTCAATGCTGCCACCAAAAAAGACCATTTTCCCTTACCTTTCATAGATCAAGTTTTGGACTCACTTGTAGGCAACAATACTTTTCTTTTCTAGATGGCTTCAGTGGCTATAACCAGATCCAAATTGCACTTGAGGACCAGGAGAAGACCACATTTACCTATCCATGGGGGACCTATGCCTACTCAGTACTTCCATTTGGCTTATGCAATGCACCTACAACCTTTCAGAGGGCAGTCATTAGCATATTCTTAGACATCTATCATGATTGCATGGAAATTTATATGGATGCTTTTACCACCTATGGTACTGATTTTAATGAAGCATTGGAGAATCTTAGGAGAGTCTTAAAGAGATGTGAAGAACGCAATCTATCTCTAAACAGTGAAAAGTGCTTCATGATGATGCAGAAAGGTGTAGTCCTTGGCCACTACATCTCTCACAAGGGAATTTAAGTAGATCCTGCAAATATTGAGGTGATCACTAACCTGCTTATACCTGCAAAACAAAAAGATGTTAGGAGTTTCTTGGGCCATGCAAGCTACTACAGGAATTTCATCAAGGATTTTAGCAAAATAGCAACACCATTATATACTCTTCTCATTAAAGATGTTGAGTTTCAGTGGACTAAAGACTGTGACAAAGCATTTTCTGATTTGAAGGCAACTTTGACTCATGCTCTTGTACTCAAATGTCCTAATTGGGAGCTTCCTTTCCACATCCATATAGATGCATCAAACTATGCCATAGGAGCAGTCTTAGGGTAGAAAGAAGGAGCTATTGGAAATGCTATTTATTTTGTCAGCAAAAACTTGCAAGGAGCTTAATTCAATTATATAGTGACAAAAAGAAATGCTAGTAGTGATATATGGCCTCAACAAATTTAGGCACTACATAATAGGCTATCAAGTCTTTGTGCACACAGATCATGTAGCCATTAGGTATCTCATGAATAAGCCTATGATCTCAGGTAGGTTAGCAAGATGGTTATTGTTGATGCAGGAGTTTGACATAACCATTGTAGATAAACCAAGAAAGGCCAATGTTGTTGCAGACTTTCTTTCATGGCTGACTATATCATAGGATAATCAGGTCATAGATGATGCTTTCCCTGATGAGAACTTATTTTCCATCAGTATTCAAACACCCTGGTATGTTGACATAGCTAACTATTTGGTCACAGGGAGAGCTCCTCCTCACTTCTCTCCAAAAGAGAGAAGGGTGCTCATTGAAAAATCATTTCCTTTTTCATGGATTGCGTGATGTTTGTTTTATACTAGGCCAAACAATGTCATGAGGTGATGTGTGAGGGAAGAAGAGACATATGATATTTTTTATGCATGCCACAATGAACCACGTGGGGGAAATTTTGCAGCCAAGAGGACACCAATGAATATTTTGAATATAGGATACTACTGGCCAACACTCCACAAGGATGCAAGGAGATATACACGAAAGTGTGATAGATGCCAAAGGATGGGAAATCCAACCAAATATGATGAGATGCCCCTTTACCCTTAGGTAGTAATCACTCCATTTGACCAGTGGGGATTAAACTTTGTAGGACCCATTGATCCTCCATCCAATGGTAAGTCTTATATCTTAGTATGCACTAATTATGTAACTAAGTGGGTAGAAGTTAAGGCCATGAAGCATGCAAGAGATAATAAGGTTGTTGAATTTCTTTATGAGGATATTTTCACAAGGTATGGAGTTCCAAGAGAGATAGTGACTGGACAAGGGGCTCAATTTGCATCAACCCTTGTTGCAACACTAGTCAATGAGTACAACATAAGGCATAGGAAGTCTACTCCTTATCACCCCCAGGCCAATGACCAAGTTGAGGTGACTAACAGGGAAATTGAAGCCATTTTGAGCAAAACAGTGGCTATTCATAAGAAAGATTGGGAAAACAAGCTACCAGAAGCTGTCTGGGCCTATAGGACAACTTGGAAAACAACTATAGGTTTCACACCATTTGAGTTGTACGAAAAGACAACTATGATTCCCATTGAATTTGAGCATAAAACTCTTAGGACTACCATAGAATTGGGGATGGACATCTTTGAAGCACAAAGATATAGAATCATGCAGCTCAATGCATTGGATGAAATGAGGAAGGCAGCCTTGCATCATATAGAGGTAGTGCAAAATCAGAGAATCAAGTGGCATGGCAAATTCATTAAGGACAAGAAATTCCAACCAAGAGATTGGGCCCTGCTCTATGACTCAAGGTATTAGGATAATATAGGAAATTTGTGAACAAGGTGGCTAGGACCATATGAGGTTATTGAAGTATTCCCCAATGGTGTTGTTTAGCTCACCGCCATTGATATTGTTAGATTTAGAATACTTGACAATGGTCATTGCCTCAAATTGTATCACAAGCCAACTTCCAAGGAGGAATTCCTACAACAATTCACTCAACATGCAACACCTGAACTTCCTGCGGCTGAAGGAAGTAGACCTAGTGTCCTTCCTTCTAGCTAATTAAGGTACATAATTTGTCATAATAAAGACTTCCACTTCTATGGTGGTCCACTTCTTCACCCATCCACCCATCCATCTCCACCTTTCTCTCTCTTTCATCATGCCTCCATCATTTCACTTCATTCCATCATCATTTCACTCCATTCCACTCCGCTTTCATTAATTGCTCAACTGACCTCTCAAAAGGTGACTGGTATTTTCTCTGTAATCTTTGTAGTAGATCTTCCAAGAATCCAAGTACGTGCACATCAAGTTGTTATCTCTTAATTGTCTTTTAGTACATTCATTTAATTGTTGTGAATTAATATAGATGTTTTTCATATCATGTCATTATTCCTTGCCCTGTCAAATTGTCATAACTTTCACGCATGTGAGGACACATGCTCAAATTTAGGTTGGGGGGGAAGTGTGAATACTATGTCCACGTTTTTGTCCATGTTGGCTCATGTCAACAAAGTTTAAATTGAATCGATTCAAATTTTGAGTGAGATGACGACTCGCATGTGTGAGGTGATATCAACTGCCACCATTTTTCTTGATTATAAGCCTTCATTGATTACTCCTTTATTGCCTTTATTACTCTTGTCATAATCTTAAGCCAAAAAAGATAAAATTCAAACAACACCGACGTTTGAAATTTAGCAGCATTGCAAGAAGGAGAAGTGTAGCTTTTAGATGAAGCTTGCAGGAGGAGAAACTTTGTAGAGCGATTGTTTGATTGTAGACAACTAAACAATGGGAGGTGGGTTAATCAGGAATGAACCCATGGATCATGATGCATTACTGCAGGATGCACCTAGCCAGACTAAGTTCATAAATTGCAAGTGGTTAGATTATTTCTTGAAGCTGAATTATTTTAATGAATATGTTGTGTTGGAATTTGCTTAGACATTGTCTGAGGGAAAGGCCATGGTAAAAAGGTTGGAAGTATTAACTACTGAAGAAAAAATTGCAAAAGTTACAAGATTTCCTATCGACGGTGAAAATTTCCCTACTTCCAAAGACGCTAGGTCAGCTAGGGCCGAATTTATAGAACTTGGTGAACCTCTATTGAGTGTGGACAAGCAAGGTGCAAAAAGAACCTCTCTACTCGAGCCATGGAAGCAAGTAGTTGTTCATGTTGTGAAGTACATTACCTGCAAAGGTCGCCAGTTGAATCTACACTCTGTGCATTTCAAACTTTTGAATCATATGAGGCACGGGAGAAGAATAAATGTGCCAAACATGCTATACCACCTTCTCTCAATCATGGCGTCCGAGACCCAAAAAGGTAGGGATAATTCCATTTCCCACCATTGTTTGATCAAATTGTTAGTTGAAAAGTCTTTGCATGATGTGTCTAACATGACTTGGGAAGAATTCTTAAATGTTGATCAAATTAGACTAGAGCATTGGTGACCTAGGGTTTTGCCTCAACCTCGTAGGGATAGCAAAAGATTGAGCACGACTGAAGTTACTCCTGGTGCATCAAATTCTAGCGCAGGCCCTAGTGCAAACCCTCTTGCAGCTAAACAAACCATAGAGATTAGCTATTCTGAGGCAGAGCATTCAAACAAAGAAAGTTCCTCTTCAGATTCTGATGATGATGTTCCTCTTGGCATCTTAATGAGAACTGGGGCACAGAAGAAAGATGCAAAAATAAAGAAAGGAAAAGCTAAAAAGAAAACTGCAAGAAAGAAGGTGCCAAGCTCTAAGAAATGAAAGGCTAACACTATTCTTCCTACAACCGAAGAAGAACATGAGAGCCCTCTTAGGAAATCAAAACCAATTGGGCTAGCCTTTGGTGTGTCTCCATAGGGAAGCCCTAGGACTATAGAAACATCACAAGAGGACACAGAGGCCCCAATGGGGCAGGTAAATGTCGAGGAAAAGGACATATTTGAGGAAACAACAAATGTAATGTTGGCAAACCTTGTTGCCATCGCTGAACAAGTTGAAAGTCAAGAGTTTGAGGAAAATCAGGAGCTCTTGCAACAAGAGCAGAAGTAAGAGTTCTTGCAGTAAGAGCAAGAACCAAAGAAAGAGCCAGAACAAGAGGCCCTGCAGCCAAAACTGAGCGAACAATCAGCACCCCTGCAGGCGGAACTAGCTAAACATTCAAAATTCCTGTAGCCAGTGCTATAAGAAGAACAAGCATTTGTGCTAGGAAATTTTTTGGCAAGAATACATAGGCCCTCTGATTTTTCAATGCACATGGTAGATATGAATTTATGGAAAGAGATGCAAAGAATAGAATAAGAGTGGAAAGGGGAGAAACATAGGTTGAAGAAAGAAATTCAAAAGAGAGATGAGGAAATTGAAGATAAGAATGCAAAAATTGCTGCTTTAAAGGAGAGAGTGGATAATATGGCAACTCTAGTACCTCAAATATTAGAGTGCAGGACTCCTCCAAGAGTCTATGCCCTGTATTTGAAGGAGAAGCATCTTTCTTTTAAACTGGCGAGGATTGTTTCAGGTTTGAATCCTTCTATTGAGACTCCTCTTGAATTTTCCAATGCTTATCAGATTGCTCCTTCTAACATGAAGAATTTGTTGTGTGAATTCTATTTACATAATTATGCTGTGACCCAAGACCATGATTGTAATCCACTGCTGTATGTTGGGGATGTCTAATTAAGGGCATTCATGTCTTGGATACAAAATGAGATTAGTTGGGGAAAAGAGTTCATGGGTTATAGGCAAATAGAATTCAACACTCCCCTGTCTATCAGGGTTGAATCTAGAAATCCAGGGGACATTTCATGGATTGGCACATAATTCTTTATAGACCAAGCTATGGAAATAGGATCCTGTCTAAGATAGAGGAAGTTTATAAAGAAAATGAGGAGGTAGCAAAAAACAAAGGAGAATTTGTGATGGGATACCTGTCACAAAAGTGGAACAACCTAGCTAATGAGTTAAAACAAGTTGAGCCTCACTCTATGCAGAACTATGCTGCAACACTTAAGAGAGTTGATAGATATATACAAATTGGAAGGGAAAAGAAACAATTTTGGTTCCCACTAACTTTTCAGCCACCTATTCTATTGTGGCCTATGCCAAATTTTAGATTTTACCAGTATGATATAGCTGTAGAGAGACAAAGATGGAACGGATTGGACAAACAACAAGGGTTCTATTGGGACCATAATTTAGAAACTACAGAAACTGATGTAGGACGATTGGCAGTTGCAAACTTTCGGGCATTAACAAAGCAAAGGAACAACCCTTCTTCTTCTATTGGAGGACTAGCAAAGTCTTAGGTTGGGAGGAGTGATGAGTCCAGTTTATGACTCAATTTTGATAGAATTTTGTTGTTTATTTGCCGTAGTTGTCATAAACTTTGATGTTTGGATGTTGATATTTTTATGACATTTCCTCAAAACCATAGACATTGGGCATAAGCTTATTTTTACAATTTTTAATGACATTGACATGCTATATGAGCTGTCTGTATTGATTTTACATGTGGATTAATGAATGCTACTTTAAGATAGTTACAGATATGCAATTGTTGTGCAAATTGACATTGTTTTGCAAATATAATTAGCCACCTACACAATTAAAGAAGATTATGCCATCTAGTCATTCGCCATAACAGTCAATAAGGTGGTCATTCAAAGGTCAACAAAGGGAAGACTCACGAGGCGGGAGATTCCTCATTCAAATCGAAGTTGTAACCGCCTTGTAAATGGTCTTAATTTTCTATTGAGTGAATATAGGTATTACTGTTGTGCTAAATCTGCGTTGAGGCAAGCATGTCTGACCAAATTATGTGCATGCATAACTGCCTCTCCACTTTTCATGCTTTCCCTAAAGTGGCGTCCTCCTAATCTATTGGAGTTGACCACCTTGCTAGGTGATTAGTTAGTAGCTTCTCTCCCTATAAATAAGACTCAGATGCTCCTTCAAAAGACGTTGCTTAATCTGATGATGTATTCACATTCTTATTTTTTCAAGCAATACAATTATGTTGCTCCATTGTACTGTTGTTTTTCAATGAATAAAATGAAGTTATAAGTTTGTGCATCTAAGTTTGAATTTGTCTTAAGGAATACTCATCCAAGGGGGCCCACTTGGTGAGCATTTCATCCGTTAGCTTAGTTGTTATTTTCTATTCAGTAATTAGTTAAAAATCTGGCACTGACTGTTCCTATAGTCGCTAGAATTTCATTCTATGATTGTTCCTACAGCCAAAGTAGATAGAGTAGTTCCCTGTTTGTCTGCTCATATTTTCATTTTTGTCATGTATTTCAACTTAGTTTAGTTGTTGGTTGATGCTCAACACTAATGTTATTTCTTTCCAAGCAATTTACCTTCAACATTATGTTTTTCTTAGTTGTAGAATGAATATGGCTACTTTGGATCCTTAGTACACATACTGTGCTGACCCATTTCAAGTTCACGTCCCTAGGTTGACAAGTTAAATGCACCTTCATGATGATTGAAATAGCTATTCAAATTAGATGTCCAATCTTTGATTCACAGTTGTAAGGGCTTAGTTGTTAGATCATTGTAGGAGGCCAATAGGGGGCACAATGTATAGGAGCAAATTTTCACCCTTTGTGTAAATTCCCCTTCTACATCCCCTCACCTTAAAAAATCAAACCCGAAGGCAAAATTCCACATCATCCACTTGCCTTCCATCCACCTAGCGCGTGTTATGTGTGTCGATGGGAGAATTTTAATCAGGGATGAGAGTGCAGAGCATGAATGTCTGTGTGACACATTGTTGTCCCTGACAAATTCTTGCTTTGGAATCCACAAGGACGTTACACTCCTCATTGGGGAAAAATTGTAACACCTTTGTGCGACCAATCAACCTAAAAATGACTTCTTCTCTTCCATTTTTGTCTTCAAAGGCATTCATTTTACAATGACTTCATCCCTTTAGCAATTCATTCCATCTTTCACAATCTCTTCAACATTCTACTCACAATTCTAGCAACTTTCATAACTCTATTGAGCATTATAACAAGCAAGCTTGTTACTCCATCAATTCCATCTTTGTACGTGTGGTGCTGCCATAGAAGCTGCGAGTTTGGAGTCTTGCGAGACCTCCCTTCATCATTGTTGGGGTTGTGTCGACTTTTCCAAGCTCGTTGCCTTGTATTCTCCTTTCATTGGCCGTGAGTGCCTTTGGGTGGAGGTGGTATTGCATCACTCTCATTTTCCTTTTGTGGTCTGATAGAGTAGCCTTGCATCTTTTGTAGTGTTCAATGCTTTCCTTTCTATTTCATTTATCACACTTTCTACTTTGTGGCTTTTCTGGCTGTCCGTAGAGGTGGAAACACCAAAGTGGGGGTTTGATTGAGGAAAATCCTATACAACCCAACATTTTTCCCCTCTTTCTTGTGTGTAGTTGAACATGTGTTTGGAGATCATTGGCGAACTGGAGCTTTAGTGAGTTGATATTCACCACCCTTGTCTTCATATACTTCATCATTTACGTACTTGCTTTTCGGACTTCATAATTATGTTTATTTCATTAAAGCTAGTTAGCTAGGAAGTTGGTAAGCTTTTATGGTGTTTCACCCTACATTTAACATTTTCTAGTCGTACGAATGCCAACACACTAGAGAGACATCAGCGCGTCATGCGCTGTCGTCCCAGACCCGCATTGTCGTCCTTAGACATAGAGTTGTTTGAGGTACAATTTTAACTTCAAAAACTGGTTCATCTAGCCCTATTTTAACTTTCAGATATGTAGAGTGATAGAATCACTTGAGAGTGCTCTTCATTCTTGATTCTTGTCCTAAACACCTTGTAGCAAAGATTTTGGCATCCTAATCCTTTCTAGCACTTCTAGGGTTTTTCACCTAAAAGGAGAAAGAAGGGCCAAAATGGGCAATGTTACACTCAAAGTCAATGAAATATGTATGGAATATGGATGTAATATACCTCGATGTAGTGTTTGAATGCAAGAAACTAATAAGATGGATTGATTATTAATGCAAAATCAATGAAATGTAGATTGTTGGAAAACACATTATGTAATGCAAAAACACCTAGAAATGAAGGTAAACTACAACAGAAATGAATGAAACTGAAGAAGTGCACCTGTAAACTTGTTGGAGACCTGAAATGACTTTTGAAATGCTACTGATCCTAATTTTTAGGCTTGGTGGGACTCATTCGCCATTCTGGGTGAATCAGTCCCAGTTCTTTAAAACTATTTCGAAGCCCATTTTAGACAAATGGATATCCAAGATTGTAGAAAACCAAAATTAGGCCTGAAAGTGGGACTCATTCACCAACCATGGCGAATGAGTCCACTTTTGAATTTTTGAAGATTCAAAGGTGGAAACAGAAGCCTTCGGTCTACACTTTCTACTTTTCCAGGTGTCTAGTTCTAAAACTGTGAAATTTGAGTCTAAAGATGACTTTTTGTTGATGTTTTGTCATATCTAATGAAGAGATGACTTGAAAAAATTTGCTATGAAATCTTCAATGATTTCTAAGCCTCCAAGATGTCTAAATCTATAAACACACAAGACAAGAAAGAGAAATGTTGGATGTTAGGGCATGGGGGTTTGCCTTGGTCAAACCCATTTTAGGTAATTAAACCAAAAAAATGGAGAAATAATGTACTGAAGCATGCAATAATGGAGTGTTATTACCTTGTCATGATGATTGATCTTGAATTTATACAGCAAAACATGAAGAATTTGTCCTTAAATGTCTTAGGAAGTTATCTTGATGACTTGCAATGATGAAACCCTAACTTGCTTGACTTGATAGAGAAGATAGATGATGAATGAATGATGAGAGATGTGTAAATGGGTTATGAGATGTAAATTAGGGTTTAGAGACTTGATTTTATATGGAATTCTCCTTATTTTCCCGTTAAGTGGATCCCCAAGGTCGACATGAAGAAAAAATAAATTTAAAACCTAATTTTTCCTGCTCAAAAGTAAAAAATAAGCTGGAAATGGGACTAATTCGCCACCTTGGGCTAATCAGTCCCACCTAGCAGGGACTCATTCCCCACAGATGGCGAATTAGTCCTAGTGGGGGCCATTTGCCAACTAGGATGCTAGGAAGTAAGAAATAAGGTTTATATGATGACTTTGTCATGTATTTCATCAAATATTGCCTCAAGATGCACAATATGGGGTAATAGGGGCCTATTAGTGATGATGTAAAGGTCAATTAGGGCTTGGGACACAAAATTCAATGTGAAAGTGTGATTAGATACACTTTACAACATTAAAATGAGGTCCACATAGCCTAGAAAGGCACCACATCCAATGTGAATGTGTAGGACACATTACAACACTAGATTAACATTAAGTTTATTGTACAAGCCTTCATTAAATACATTTTATAATGTTGAATTAAGGGAAAATGGGTTCATTAAGTCTAAAGAGGCGTGAAAGTATTTTACAACACCTTTGCAAGATATTGTTAAATGCATTTAAAAGGGTCCAAGACCTAGTGTGGGTGTGAAAAAAAACCTCACAACACTAGATCAAGGCCTCATTAAGTCCAATTTATCATGAATTAATCCCAAGTCAAGCAATAAATACTTTTTTCTATGGTACATTTAGCCCCCACTTTAGTGAGAGGATGAACTTGTTTCAAACTCACACTAAAGTAGACATCCAAGAGAGATCCGAGTGTACAGATGTAGATGACAAAGGATGACAAAGATCAAGAAGGTAGTCAAGCCCCCAGGATCCAAGATCTTGAGCCAAACCAACAAGATACATAATCATGCAATGGAAAGAAAGGAAAATGGGGTGGAAAAGATGCACTCACTCTAGGACCACATAACATAAGGTTGTTTGTGGGGTGAGTTATCCCAAAAAAGTGGTTTTAGTGAGAAAGTCATGCTAGTGTGTCGGCTTCCCACCATACTAACCATATCAAAGTTATGCTCCTGATAACATTGATAAGGCACCACAGTGTAATGCTTTTATAAATGTTTTTGAATATGTAAAGAATTTTGATAAAGGGGATCTTTCTTTATTCATGTAAGGTCTTCTTCTTAGGGAGCATTGTGCCTAATGTCTTCAAGAGAGGAAAAGTCAAGGTGTCAGATCGTTATCCATGGGATGCCTCATTCGCATTAGGCCACTTTAGCTGATCGTTATTCCCTTTTCAGATCATTATCCATGGGATGCTTTGTTCGCATCAAGCCACTTCAATTGATTGTACACTCTTGGAAGGCATCAAACCCAATGACACCACCAAGGAGAGGACACATCACAATAAAAAGTAAATCATGCCATGAAATTTGCAAAAAGATGTTGTCTATGCATGCCCCCACTTTAAAGCGGTTGTGAACAACAGTACTGTAATTTCTTTAAAACAAAAGAAGGTATGAGAGCTTATTTGAAAAGCCCTATGCCAAGTCATATGTTTTTGATAAGCTACATCATGAAGAAAGGGAGTATGTCACATGCGAGTCAATCTTAAGACATGTCATCCACATCTCAAGCTTGATCTCATATGTTCATGAAAGGTTAACAATTAGTCAAAAGAGACAATGACAAGTGACATATAGGGATAAGGCTTTCTAACCCTTTTCCCCCACTTAGTGCAGGACAAGGGTAAACCTGAAATAGATGATGGTATGCTTCCCCTTGAAATGGATGAAAAACATTCAATAGTGAGTATGCAATTATCCTACAACTATTGCATGACAAGGAGCAACAACTAATGTTATTTATATGGATAAGGAAACAAAGTTTCTGCTTGATACATATTTAATGAAATATCTATAAATTTAGGATGTACCGAGGGTAGAGTTTGCTTGGAAGAATCTTGAGTGATAGTATGGATGTTGAGTGAAGGTTTGTTGGATGGGTTGATTTCTAGATGAAAGGAAAATCATGAAGACCATGCTTTGGAAGAATGAGATTGGGTGTATTGTGAGTTTGTTTCTTGTGTAATGGTCGGTAACAAATGATAGGATTCTTAGGTGTGTCCAAAATGACTTCAACACACATAGCGGGTGATTAAGGGTTGGATTGTGTTGAGTATCAATAGTGGTTGTAGACATCCAAATTTGGACACTTAATTTATCCAAATTCATCATTTTTCATCTAAACATCCTCTTATCCGAGTTAATTAAGTAATATTACTATTATTTAATTAATATCCTTAATTCTGCCAAATCCCTAAATTATTTAATTAATAATTAAATACTTTGCTCTCCTTAATCCCCTTTTCATCAAATGAATTAAATAAATATTATATTTATTTAATTCATCACATGTCATTTTCATCTAATCCTAATCCATCTCCTAATTTCTTCATTAGGGATGTGCACATGCCTAATCCTTGATTAGGATGTGTCACATCCTCCAACTTTTGCAAGTTGGCTTCTAATCCTCATTTATCTTCTAATTATTGATTAATTAATCTTAATCAGTACCTTGGTCAACTCTCTCCCATCCCCCAAGGAATTTTTAATTCCTTTTTATTCCTCCTAGAATCCCCCTTTCCCGTGTGAATTTTTAATTCACATTTATATATCCTAGATTCCCCTCTTTTATATGTAATTTTTAATTCACATTCCATCCTTCCAAGGCTTCTAGAACCTTGGACTTGTCACAATCTCCACATGTGACCAAGTCCCACCTTTTTGGAGCCCACCTTTTATCTTTTAGACTTTCCTAAGAATGTGAATTTTTAATTCACACTTATTTCCCCAACCACCTTTCCTTTTCCCATGGAGATTTTTGAGGAATTCCAAAATTCCTCAAAGGTCCCTTTCACTCCCACTTGGGGACAAGAAATTTTTTTTTGAGGAAATCTTCTCACTACCCAAGGTGCTTGTCTTTCCTCCACCTCATGTACCTTTTTGACACCTCACTTACACCTCATCTTCTCTTGGCCACTTCACCATCCACATGTCAAGATGTGAGGGTTTGTGGGTTCTCAACCCACCATAGCCCTTCATCTTGACATTGTTGGATGCATCTTGACCATTGAATTCTCTAGAGAATTCAAATTCTTCTATAAATACCCCCTCCTCAAGGGCATTTTCAACACTTAGCCATTTGATAACTACATGCTGCCAATTTGCATTCTCACTCATTCACTATCATCTAGCCATCCTTTTGATCATTTTGCATATTCAATCTTGCATTTAGCCACTCAAGAAGCCATCTAAGGAGCACACAAAATCATCCCAAGCAAGGGCCAACCAAGGAGTCATCAACAACAAGGAAAGGTGAAATCATTTGCATCTTGTTTTACCTACTTTCCTTCTTGCTTTATTACTCTTTAGGCTAATCTTGAAGTGTCCTTAGTCTTTTATCACTTGCATTTTCAAGTTATTTTGAACGTTAGAGTAGGGTAAAATTCTTAGGATTATATTTCTGGCACGTCTGGTGGGACCCACAAACGGGTTCTTGAATTTAACCTCCCTTTTTGTTAAGAATTTTGTAGGAAAAGGTCACAGAAAGGCGGCAACACCCTCTGCTTTACCGCAGAAAGGCGACAGCGCCCTCTTGTCCACTGCAGAAAGGCGGCAGCGCCCTATGTCTGTCAATTTCATGTTCTTCTAATAGTTTGTTGTAGTTAGGTGTGTACTTGGAAGGTTTTTCTAACACTTTCTTGTAGAGGGGTGGATACGCCCTTTTATTTTGAAGGGCTCTTTTTCTCTAACATCTTGCTGCAGAAAGGCGGCAACGCCCCCTAACCTTTTGCTGTAGAAAGGCGGCAACGCCCTCTGTTTTACTGCAGAAAGGCGACAGCGCCCTTTTGTCCATTGCAGAAAGGCGGCAGTGCCCCAAAACAATACAGTTTGGAAGGTAAAACAGTCATTTTGGCTTCGTTTTTGCTCTCATTTTTTGCTATTGTCAAGTAATAACCCTCTAACATTGTTTTGGCAAGGATATTGGTGTTTTTTGCTAACGTTTTGCAATGTATTAGGGCGTAATTGATCAAGAACGAAGAAAAAGACAGCTAATATTTGTTTGCAGGGCCATCTATTTGATTAGATCTGCAAAAAATTATCCTTGTTATTTTGGAACATAGTCTAATTAGGAGGAGTAAACTTCATTGCTTGCTGTGATTGTTTGTTCTTGTGTTACCCAAGGGGGAATTAATTTGTTTTCACTTTCCCCTTGCACTTCGTGTGAGCCTAGGGAGTAGTTGGAAACGGTTAGTGTCTTCTTTTTAGTGGCACCTGCTTGGGGATTTCATCACCCCAAGGGACGATTCCAACCACGCGTACCAGCGGGGTATATAAAGGGGGGAGAACGAAAGTTGTACCCCAATCCAGTCACGTCATAATTGGCGGAGCGTCGAAGCTAGGGTGATACCTAGATAGACGTGAAGAGTTGGTCTGAGCCTTTCAGTATCTTGCTGGGGTTCCCGACTCATGCTTGTGATGGGCTGGTGTTCATGGTTGTGCCTCACGTACCGAAAATATATTGAGGACTCCCTAGAAGCCTTGTACATCCTAGATTAAGACCTTGCCTAGCCATACCCTTAATATTAATCATAGGATTGTGCTTGCTTGAAGTGTCTTCTTGTGAAAAAACCTGTGAAATCTTTGATACTTTGGCCTTACTTTATCATTTTGTGTCCTTGCCATAGCCATTGCCATCAAAACCAAACTTTGTCTTACTGCAGAAAGGTGGCAACACCCCCTGTTTTGCTGCAGAAAGGTGGCAGTGCCTCTGTTTTGCTGCAGAAAAGTGGCAGCGCCCCTGTTTTGCTGCAGAAAGGTGGCAGCGCTCCTGATTTTTGCTGCAGAGGGGCGGATTTGCCCTCCTGAGCACCCGAAATTGTCCCATTTGGATCTGTTTAGCCTCTAAACCATCATTAAAATCGTTCCCAACCATTACCTCCTCATCCTAAGCCTCCATTTTGTCACTCTAAGTCTCCCAAAACCTCCATTTGATCTGTTTAAACCTCCATCTTATCATTCCAAATATTTGTTCAACCATTCTAAATCTCCACTCATTCTCCACAATCATCTTCAATTCGCCCGTTCATTCTAATTTCCTCATATTCCATTCAAAAGTCCATACCCTCACCTAGTGAACGTCATAATTTTTACCATTTACATCACCAAACACAACTTATAATCAGCGCAGAAAGGTGGCAGCCCCCCCATTTTGCTGCAGAAAGGTGGCAGTGCCCCCATTTTGCTGCAGAAATGTGGCAACACCTCTGTTTTGCTGTAGAAAGTTGTCAACGCTCTTGATTTTGTTGTCAACGCCCCTGATTTACTGCAGAAAGCTGACTATGCCCCTGATTTTGCTGTCAATGCCCCTGATTTACTGCAGAAAGCTGTCAATGCCCCTGATTTTGCTGTCAACGCCCCTGATTTTGCTGCAGAAAGCTGTCTACGCCCCTGATTTGCTGCAGAAAGCTGACTACGCCCCTGATTTACTGCAGAATGCTAACTACGCCCCTTTAACTTCCCAGAGCCATCATTTACGAACCGTGCGTCGAATCGACTTTGTCCAAAAACCAAAGTTGCTTAATTTTTTAAACTCTATCTAGTGGTGCCTTCCATTTCCACCTATCAAGAATTTGACCATCCCAGGGCGGCCATGCCCCGCATCGTGGGGTGGACACGCCCCTAACTTCCCGGGGCTGTCATTTACAAATCGTACGTCGAATCAACTTCATTCAAAAATCAAAGTTGCTTAGTTTTTTAAGCTCTATCCAGTGGTACCTTCCATTTCCTCCTATCAAGATTTTGACCATCCCAGGGCGGCCACGCCCCGCATCGCGGGGTGGACATGCCCCTAACTTCTCGGAGTTGTCATTTACAAACCGTACGTCGAATCAACTTCGTTCAAAAACCAAAGTTTCTTAGTTTTTTAAGCTATATCCAATGGTACCTTACATTTCTTCCTATCAAAAATTTTACCATCCCAGGGTGGCCACGCCCCGCATTGCAGGCTGGACACGCCTCTAACTTCTCGGGGCCATCATTTACAAACCGTACGTCGAATCAACTTCGTTCAAAAACAAAAATTGCTTATTTTTTTGAGCTCTATCTAGTGGTACCTTTTGTTTCTTTCCATCTAATCAAACCAATCCATTCCTCTAATTAGATACATACAATCATCTTCATCTAATCATAATTATCCAATCAACATCATCTAATCATTTGATCCTATCCAATCAAACTGATCTAGTACTTTAATCAAATTCATCAAATCATCTACCCGATCCAATCATCTATCTACCGAATCCCATCAAAATCAAAAGCAATCCCATCTAATCATCCTAATCTGAGCTTTTGTCCAATCCTGATCTAAGCTTGACCAAAATCCCGATTTGAGCTTTAATCTGTTCTTCTCCAAAATATTTTATCCATCCTCTTTATCCTATCATCATCATGAATCCTCATCCTCCATCAATAGTGGTCAAGGGAAACCCTAATTACGTCGACACTGATAACAAAATTCTTGTTGATCAAGAGGTATATGACATAGATCCCCTTGACGCTATCATATCTAGTAAGCTTTCTCCACCCACTTTCCAAAATCCAATTACTCCTATGAGCTATCCCGTTATGTCTTCATCCATGCCTAATCATGCTCCTTATGCCACCTTTGAAAATGGATATCCAATATCTTCTTCATCCCCATATTTGTCATGTCCTTCATCTACATCATCCTCTTATACAACATCTACATCCTCTTATCCTAATTTTTCATCCCAATACTCTTATTACAATTCCCCATCCATGTCCCCCTATCATAATCCTCTTTCCCAATCTTCCCATACTAATCCTACATCCACACCCTTTTACCTTAATCCTACATCCACATATCCTCATCCTAATCCACCATCCCAATACCCTTATTATAATCCATCCCCCACATCCTCTTGTCCCACTACACCACCTATATCCTCTTGTCCTAATCCACCATCCATGTCCCCCTATCTTAATTCACCACTCCAATATCCTTACCTTAACCCTCCATCCAATCCTAGTCTTCCATCTACTCCTAGTCCTCCATCCAATCCCATTTATCCATCGATCCATAATCCCTCATCCATTTCTACCACCCTAGCCAAGCCAACCATATGCAAGTCTCTCATTTCAGAAGTTCTCCAAGGACTCATTACAAAGAAGCCATCCCCAACTCCACATCTTGAAGTCGTGGAACCATGCCATCTAGATCCATCATCCATGGTCACTAGTGATGAGACCCTTCTCCATACCACACCTATTATTGATGTTACCACCCCTAGTACTGCTCAAACCATTGAAACCATTGAATCCACTAAATCCATTGAACCCCCACTCCTACTCCAAGAACCACCGAATCCATCGAAGACACCCAATTCCAATCCACTCCCTCTACTCCTAGATCCACCCAAATCCAATCCACTCCTCCCACCCCTAGTAGCACCAAAGCACATTCCATTAAACCTCATGAATCTTCCATCCCTCCATCTTCTCCACTTGAAGAGTCCCAACAAGACTCCATTATCATGCCTCCCGCACATGATGAGTCACGCCAAGAGTCTAATCCAAAGCATGCCAACATATCCCCTTCTCCAGATCAAGATCCTACCATCCCATCTAGTCCACCTCAAGATCACAAATACCCATCCATTCCATCCCATGATCCCCTTGTCATTCAAGCTTC
Source organism: Sequoia sempervirens (assembly GCA_007258455.2). Lineage (NCBI taxonomy): Eukaryota > Viridiplantae > Streptophyta > Pinopsida > Cupressales > Cupressaceae > Sequoia > Sequoia sempervirens. The sequence continues at coordinate 135,318 of VDFB02373414.1, forward strand.
CACTGCTCCATCTCCATCTCCATCGCATGAGCCTACTACCACAAATCGATCCTATCATGGCCCCTACTCCCTCTCCTGATGTTGCTATCCCATCATCTCCTTCCCATGATCCCCCATCATCGCCTAAAAATGCTATCCCCACATCGCTTGCATATCCCCTTGGTCCTCTCACATTCCTCCATGGTGGTCTCCTCGCAGAAGAAAAACAAAGCATATACACCAACCCTCCTCTTCCACCTAATAATGAACTCGCATCATTCTTCCAGAATAACAAAAATCCTGTCCTAGATCAAATGCTCAAGAGAATGAACTATCAAGGAAAAGGTTTGGCCTTCATGAGCAAGGTATTATAGAGCCCATCCAAGCTAATGAACATTTGTATCTGCAAGGTCTTGGATGTACTACTCATGACTCGCAATCTAAAAATGTTGGTACAACCTCTAGACGTCCTCAACAAGCCTCTTCCAAAATAAATATAGGCTCTTTCCATCGCTCCACCAAATCATATGTTGCCATCCCTCCTCCTCTATCATATTGTCTCAAAACCAATGTCCATATTCCTCCTTTATCTGCTCCATCCATTTTGGGTCCTTACATCCCTCCATCTACCATCTCCAATCCTCCATCTACCGTGCCCATGTTTCGTCCAGGTCCTACGTCTATTTTGGGCTCCTATATCCTAAAATCACCTCCTCCATCTCATCCTATCCATCCCTTCATCCATTCATCACCTATCCACCTCATCCATCATAAACATCCCTCTCACATACCCCATAGTCAGGATCAACAAAGGCACTTACCTAAACATCCTCCATCTACACATAATCCCCATACTCCTACCTCCATCACTCCACCTCATCCATCTCCTCACACCCATCCCATTGCTACTAAAAGCACTTTGGCTGTTAAAGAAAAAATGCATAAATCCAAGCATCCACATGAATCTACGGCTCCCCATGTCCCCTCCAAAAGACATGGTGAAGAAAAGAAAAATATACATCAAATCCATAGGCCACAAAGACCCACCAAAGCAAAGATCAAAACTATGTGGATCCCAAAGAAAAAAGATGCAATGCCATCACATGAAAAATCAGTAAGAACATCCAAAGTCGCTAATCCAAAATCTCATCATACACCCCTTTCATATCCTAAGTCTGTTTTGGGTCCTTATGTCCCGAAATTCACCATTCCATCTCCTCCATTATCCCCACATTCTCCATCCCTTAATCCTATTATCTTTCCACATCCACCACCACATGTGCCAATGTTGGTCCTGAACACATCTCCCCATCACATATCCACCCCATCATTCTATCCATACCCTTTCCAGATCCCATCCATTATCCCATGTATCAACCCCATCAAATCCCTCTAATTCACCCTCATACGTAATCTATTTAGCCTAATAAGGTTGTACCAACATCCAACAGTCACTTCAAACATGAGCTCATAACACCTTGATCCTTATTGCATGTCTTCTAAATCCCCTTATCAACATCCCTATCCTTATCCATTCTCATCCCCTTGCTATCCACAAAAATCCAAAAAAAGTCAAAAAGTCAAAAAATCCAAAAATCCAAAAAAAAAATAAAATAGTAAAGAGAAATAATTCGTCCAATGGTGAAAAATTGGCAAACAAAGTGGATAGATACCATGATGAAAACCTGGCAAACAGTCATGCATAAATTGCCATCTCACACTTGGGGGCAACTTCCTGATATGCATTCCCTACCGCTATGCTTCCGGCTATGCACCCGTCTTCCTATTATCTGTCCTCTTCATAAATTCCCCCCATCCCACCTATCTTCTGCATCCTACCATCATATCCCATTTATCTCTCATTCTCTCCATCCTTCTTGTGATCTTGATAAAAATAGGGGCACCTATCTATGCATGCTTTGGACACCTATTCCTTAGTCACCCATCCTATTCTCATCTAGTTATCTCCTTTATCTTCCCATCCACTTGTCTTCTATCCCTCATGCCTCCTCATATATGACATATCTAGAGTGGGGGCATCTGCTTCCTTTGTGATATAGTCCTTGGAGACATCATCTATCATAACATCCCTTCATCTCCCTATCCATCTATCATAGCATCCCTTCCATCTCCCCATCCGTATCTTCGTATCCATCTATCCTAGCATCCCTTTCATCTCCCAATCCTTCTGTCCCTATCCATCTATCACAGTATCCCTTCCATCTCCCCATTCATATCTTCGTATCCATCTATCCTAGCATCCCTTTCATCTCCCAATCCTTCTGTCCCTATTCATATATCATAACATCCCTTCATCTCCCTATCCATCTAATATAGCATCCATTCCATCTCCCCATCATTATCTTCGTATCCATCTATCCTAGCATCCCTTTCATCTCCCAATCATTATGTCCCTATCCATCTATCACAACATCCCTTCCATCTCCCCATCCTTATCTTCATATCTATTTATCCTAGCAACCCTTTCATCTCCTAATCCTTATATTCCTATCCATCCAAACAATCCCTCCCATCCCCCATCCCTATCCATTATTTCCTCTTTATTGTCATCCCATCTCACAATCCCTTGTCATTGGTATCTAATCATCATCACTCCTGCTTCTCTTGCACATCTTTCCAATCCCTATCACTTTTCATCACTCATCTATCTATCATATCATCCTCCCAAGTCATTTCAATGATTTGAATAACTATCCCATTCCTAAGCTTTATGTGATCGTCATCATCCTATCCAATCCACTAGGTCTATCCTATCTCGTCATATCGGTCCCATCTTTTTATCCACTCATCCTATCATCATCCTCCACTTATCCTATCATCATCCATCATCCTTTATCCATTGTTTGCCTTTGGTCTTGTCGAACTACGTTGCCCCTACGCTTTCACGTAGGCAAGGTTGATCATTTGATCTGCCCCCAGGGTTCCATCATTGATCTTCATTGTCCACTTTGCCCTTCTATTGTCTATCATCAGTCTTTCTCCTTTTGTCCATCCTATCTTTACCATCCATCACGGTCTCCATCTTGGTCAGTCGTCCACCTTTCACCGAACTACGAGGGCTCTGCGCTTTCACGTCGGCAAGGCTAATCTTTGATCGGCCCTCGAGCCCCTAGGTCCTTAGGGTGTGTCAGTCCCATGTCTTGTCTTCCTTGTGTCGTGTCATCAAGCTATGCCCTTATCTAGCCAGTTCTTCACAAACAAGATCCACTTGTATCATAAGATCCAATCGATTTTGAACATCCCGCGTCATAACGATCTTTTAGTTTAGTATCCATCATCTTTGGTCTCAACAGGATGCATCCTTCCTAACATACCTCATCAATCTCATCTATCCCCTTGATTCTATGGCAAATGACATTTGAAATTGATTGCGATCTTTTGATGCTTTTGGCTTTTGTTTATCATCTGAGCTCCCTATCATCACTTGTCAAGGCCGCCATAATCCATCATATTATGGTGTGTTTTGACTGGTTAACATAGGGGCATATCTTGCTCTTTTGTTTGATTTTGTCTTCTTGGTTGTCCCACCTAGTACCCACCAAGATCCCCAAGGTCTCGTGTTATGCTGGGGTATCCTTTTGTGCTTGTGGTTATCTCAATACCTAGCCCAACCAAGGTCATCACGACTTTGGGGTGTTGGGATAGCCTTCTTGTCTGTTGTGTTTGTTTCATGCATTAGACACTAATTCGCCTTAGTTCCACATACCCTGGCACTTGGTGTCTTATGCTATAGCAAAAATCAGTGCTCCAAAGATGGCAAATTGCATTTTGAATTGCATTTCATTTTCCATTTCATCATCTTGCATGTATCCCCCACCCCATCCCTTCGTCCTTTTTCACAATCCCCCCATCCCTCCATCTTTTTTTCCTATCTCTTCGTCCTTTCTCTTACCTCTTACAATCTTTTTTTCTTGTCCCCCATTGGGTTGGTTTCGCCCACTTCCGGGGCAGCTCTGCCCTCTGACCGGGTGGCCCCGCTCGGCCGCAGCGGGGCGGCTCCGCCCCGCCCGCAGCGGGGTGGCTCTGCCCCCTGCTAGGGCGGCTCCGCCCTAAACCGTGGCGCAACGCCCTAAGTAGGGGCGGCTACGCCCTGCCCCAGCTTTTTCCCCCCCAATTTTCCACTAAATTTTGACTTTTTTAAACAATCTGATCCTGACCCATTTTCTAATTCCCCCTGCCATCAAAACCCATTTGTTGAGATTTTCAAATTTGATTTTTGATTTTTACACCAAAACTTTCGGAGGCCATAACTTTTAACTCGGGTGTCCGTTTGAGCTAAAATTTGACAGGTGGTTGCGTTATGAGATAACAAGTGGATTCCCAATTGGTTTTTTGAAAGTTGTTGGAACCTATTTTGACACATTTTTGGGGCCTCAAACTTTCATCTTGACCCTCAAAATCCCAATTTAGTGTTTTTTTCCAACATTTTGAAAAATTGTTCACTCAACTTGAAATGCATATCTCGAATTTGGGATGTTAGTTGGCAATTCATCCTATCTCAATATTGGGTATTTCTTGGAAAAAAATTTGGACTCCCAAAAGTATATCCGTGAGGTTTCCTAAAATGGCAAAATTTGACAATTTTTGAAAATTGCCAAATCGGGAAAAATCTGATTATCAACACCTTACGTCCTCTAAACCCTAGAACTCGGTGTAGAATCAATCCAATCATATCCTTCAATCATTCTAGTCTTCAATACAATCCTCATCTGAGCTTTAATCTTATCCCAATCTGAGCTTAACCAAACCCCTAATCTGAGCTTTCGTCCATTTGCAGTCCAAATCTTTGGATATCAAACCAAATCTTAAGATCCTTCTCTCCATCTCACATATCAATCTTCTCCTCATCTGTTCAATCTCATACAAATCACCTAATCAAATCCTTGGTCTTGTCCCCAGTCTCGTTCGAGCCTTGACCCATCATCATCATCATCCATTAGTATCATTCCTATCCCTTTGGTGTTGTTTTGGGATGTATCCTTCCCTCATCAACAACACTTTCATCATCATCATCATCGGGAGGTATTCTTCCCTATCCTTTAGTGGTTTTTTGGGATGTATCCTTCCCTCATCAATACCACTGCTGGGATGTATCCTTCCCTATCCTTGTGTTGTTCCGATCCTTAACTCCCTCATTGACAACACTCCATCCATCATCAACCCATTTTGGCTTGTACCTTGACTGGGCAACATCACCTTTTGAAATCCATTTGTGCTTCATCCATCTCCATATCACTTACTCTCTTACCCATCACCTTGCATCATCTTCCTCATCTCCCTTGCATCACATCATCTATTTCAAGAGCACACACGTGTTCTCTTCAACCCGCATGTCCTCGAGGGGCATCCTTAATCCCTCATCCTCATATTCTGCCTTCAATGTCACTGTTCCTAGTCATCCCAGCTGATGGTGGGGCATCTCGATCTAACCATCTCATGGGTTCTATATTTTAATATTCTTTGAAATGATGCTGCTTCCGGTAACACCATCTCGAAAGAGGGCAAAATGCTTGAACATCCAAATTTGGACACTTAATTTATCCAAATTCATCACTTTTCATCTAAACATCCTCTTATCCGAGTTAATTAAGTAATATTACTATTATTTAATTAATATCTTTAATTCTGCCAAATCCCTAAGGTATTTAATTAATAATTAAATACCTTACCCTCCTTAATCCTCTTTTCATCAAATAAATTAAATAAATATTACATTTATTTAATTCCTCACATGTCATTTTCATCTAATCCTAATCCATCTCCTAATTTCTTCATTAGCGATGTGCACATGCCTAATCCTTGATTAGGATGTGTCACATTCTCCAACTTTTGCAAGTTGGCTTCTAATCCTCATTTATCTTCTAATTATTGATTAATTAATCTTAATGTTGCAGCAGTCAACTCTCCATCCCGAGGAATTTTTTAATTCCTTTTATTCCTCTAGAATCCCCTTTCCCGTGTGAATTTTAATTCATATTTATATATCCTAGATTCCCTCTTTTATATGTGAATTTTTAATTCACATTCCATCCTTCCAAGGCTTCTAGAACCTTGGACTTGTCACAATCTCCACATGTGACCAAGTCCCACCTTTTTGGAGCCCACCTTTTATCTTTTAGACTTTCCTAAGAATGTGAATTTTTAATTCACACTTATTTCCCAACCACCTTTCCTTTTCCCATGTAGATTTTTGAGGAATTCCAAAATTCCTCAAAGGTCCCTTTCACTCCCACTTAGGGACAAGAAATTTTTTTTTTTGAGGAAATCTTCTCACTACCCAAGGTGCTTGTCTTTCCTCCACCTCATGTACCTTTTTGACACCTCACTTACACCTCATCTTCTCTTAGCCACTTCACCATCCACATGTCAAGATGTGAGGGCTTGTGGGTTCTCAACCCACCATAGCCCTTCATCTTGGCATTATTGAATCATCTTGACCATTGAATTCTCTAGAGAATTCAAATTCTCTATAAATACCCCTCCTCAAGGGCATTTTCAACACTTAGCCATTTGAACTACATCTTTGCCAATTTGCATTCTCACTCATTCACTATCATAGAGAATTCAAATTCTTCTATAAATACCCCCTCCTTAAGGGCATTTTGAACACTTAGCCATTTGATAACTACATGCTGCCAATTTGCATTCTCACTCATTCACTATCATCTAGCCATCCTTTTGATCATTTTGCATATTCAATCTTGCATTTAGCCACTCAAGAAGCCATCTAAGGAGCACACAAAATCATCCCAAGCAAGGGCCAACCAAGGAATCATCAACAGCAAGGAAGGTGAAATCATTTGCATCTTGTTTTACCTACTTTCCTTCTTGCTTTATTACTCTTTAGGCTAATCTTGAAGTGTCCTTAGTCTTTTATCACTTGCATTTTCAAGTTATTTTGCACATTAGAGTAGGGTAAAATTCTTAGGATCACAATGGTGATATGAGAAGAATGCTTTATTTGGTTGTCTTCTTTCTCTAAGGTATCATTCTTATGTGCCATAATATCGACCCTAGGAGGAGAGCTAATATGTTCATCACATGTCATAATTGGATTTGGCAAGATAGCTTCATCGCTCATAGGAGAGGCATCAAGAGAAGGATAACTAGTAGTTGCATGATTATGAATGATTGGAATTTTTTGTTCAAATAGATCTTCCATCACAATATATTCTAACACTAAACTATCTTCTTCATGTGTAGAGAAGATATTAGGGGAAGAAAATGGTTAATTGTCATGATTATCTATACTTACATCCTCATGTCCTAGAATGTCGTCTTGAGTAAGAGAGGTATGATTGTCATAGCTCTCAATCATATCCTCCACACAAATGTGTTTGTCATGATCATTCATGAGTTAATCCTTATTCACTAAAGGATTTGCACAAGTAGGGGAGGTGTTGGGAGATGAATGAGGACTCGGTAAGGTAGTGGCAATGATTTCAACTTTGTGTGTCATAATGTCTTTGCAAGGGGGAGGAGAAGGAAGAAAAGCAAGACTTTCATGATCTTCAATGATTATGTCTTCTTTCATCAAGATACCTTCATCACCAATGGGAGAGATATATTCACATTGGGTTCACCAAAATGAACCATCAATTTTATGGTGTGTTCTATGTACTTCTCTTGCACTCTTAGGATTTTTCACCTAAAAGGAGAGAGATAAAACCCTAAAATTGAGGTGGTTCACTCAAAATAAGGAATGTATAATGTGATTATGACAAAATGTAATGATCAAAATGTAGCTAAGTGATGAAATTGATTGCTTATTATTGCAAAACTAATGAAATATGTAATGTTTGAAAACACAGTGAGGTATGTAAAAATGAACTAAAAACATGAACTAATGCAAACCGAATTGAATGAGGTTTAACAGAGTGCACCTGCAAGTTGAATGTTGATCCTGGAAGGTTCTAAAAATTGGCAGAAATCACTGTTGATCACCAATGGGACTCATTCACCACTGATGGCGAATTAGTCCTCTTGGTAAAAAGACCTGAAACTACTTTTCGGCTGTCGAGAACTAGATTATGAAAAAATCACCTTTTCCAACCTACATGTGGGACTCATTCACCACTGATGGTGAATCATTCCTCCTCCAAAATTTTGTAAATTCAAAGGTCAATCCTGTAGGTCTAGATCTACACCTATCTTCTTGTCAGGTTGATAGAGTCAAATCTGTAGAAAACGGGTTGTAGGTTGTCTCCAAGCTTGAATTAGGGTTTGGTTGACTTGAAACAATCTGATGACTTGTTGACCACTTTTCAACACCTATTTCCTTGACAAGTCTACCTACAAGACTTGCAAACACACATGCCAAGAGGGGAAAAATGGTTAAGGGTTAGAGTATAGGGATTTGCCTTGGTCAAATCCCACTTTGGTAATCAAACCCTTGATAAAGAAATGAAATGAAATGATGAATAAAAACATGCAAATTTCCTAACTCACCAAAACCTTGTTCTTGAAGTTTGAAGATATGTCAATGGCTACTCCAAGATGCTTGATGATTGCTTGATTGAATGATGCTTCAATGTAATTGAATGCTTGAATGAACTAGTGAATGAGATGAATGCTTGCTTGAATTAGGTGTAAAATGGGTATAAAAAAACTTATGTATACACTCTTATGCCTTAATTACCCAATAATACAATATCATAGGCCGACATAAGGTCTTTTTGAATAAAAACTCGGAAGAAATTTTGAATTATTTTGAATTTGGAGCCAAGAGGGACTCATTTGCCACCCATGGCAAATGGGTCCCACTCTAGGCTTGTAAGTGGGTGTCAGGAATTAAGTTGTATTTAATGCTATTTGTTAGGTTTACATTAAAAAATACACTTAATTATGATTTGTAAGTGCATAAAGGGGTCATATAAAGCATAAGAAAGGTGTAAATAGTGATAACAAGCCTAGAAAAGAGTGAAATTTTGTTATAAGACTTTACAACACTTTAAAATAGGATTTGACAAGGGATAAAAAGGTGATTTTTAGATGAATTATAATGAGAAGAGTCTATAAAAGTGTAGAAATGTGTTTCAACACTTCACAACACCTAAATAACTACGAAAATGTCAATGATCCATTTTTATATGGTACACACCCGTTAGCTTGAGGAAAGTTAGGGAAACCCTCTGCTCTTGGCTCTCCACGACCTGGAGCCTTGGTGTGGTTGGCCCCCCTCTCTTACAACAACACTCACAAATATGAAATGTTAGAAACCAAGATTAGACATGCAAACCAGAAAAGCCTTCCATAGAAGAGAAAAATAAAAAAAATAGAGGTTTGCATGAAGATGTGCAAAATATTATTATTCAGGAATTCATAATTACATGAGATGATTTGCTTTATAAAAGAAAAGTATGCATAACCCTAATCTTATCTTGAGCAACAAGATAGCTCAACAAGATAAGGATGAGAATACTTAACCTAGGAATAAAAATATCACCTAAGTAAAGTTATGAAAGTGTAATTAAATATTAATTACACTAACACCCCCCATAAGTGCAACTTAGGGATATTAAAAAGGAATGCACCTAAAACTAAGATGAATGCAAGAAAGCATGAATGGGTCTCGACAAGAAAGGTCTGATTAGGTACCCATGTACAAATGCAATAATGAGGTAGAGAAGGAAAACCTAGTGGGACAAAACCCCCCTACAATGAGATGACTGCTACAAAAAAGCATTGGAGAACACTGGAACCAAAATTTGAAAAGCAAGGAAAGATACTTCTATCTACAAGAAACCAAAGCGAAATCATAATAATGTGACAACAGACCCGATGCCACAGAACACTGGAAAACTCACAAACTGGAACAACCCTGGAATCCATAAAGCAATAGTAGATGAAATGATGACATAATTTGGAAACTGATACCATGTTAGAAACCAAGATCAGACATGCGAACTAGAAAAGCCTTCCACAGAAGAGAAAAATAGAAAAAGCAGAGCTTTGCATGAAGATGTGCAAAATATTATTATTTAGGAATTCATAATTACATGAGATTATTTGCTTTATAAAAGTAAAGTATGCATAACCCTAATCTTATCTTGAGCAACAAGATAGCTCAACAAGATAAGGATGAGAATAATTAACCTAGGAATTAAAATATCACCTAAGTAAAGTTATGCAAGTGTAATTAAATATTAATCACACTAAAACGAAATAGAAAAATAATTCTTAACTCACAAGCTCTCAACTCACTAACTCATAAATCACAACAAAATAACATAAAGATAATTAGAATGATAAGTGTAGCAATTGGTAGAATGAGCACCTCTATTTATGCTAATTTGTGAGTAACCGAAGACTACAAACAAGTTATTATTTCTGCCACCTTTCTAACCTCATGCAATGAATCACCAAGTTAACTCATAGGTTTACAAAATATCACAGTCCTCACCATTTAAATGGCTGAGTCGACTTGATATATGGGACAACAAGCTCAACACAAGTTTCCTAATTCAAATTCCTTTACAAAATGCTACCAAGTTTGCACTTGACTAAGTCTAAACACTATTTGCAGGTTAATACGTATTCAAAGGCTTCTTTTAACTTCCAAACACTAGCAATTGTGGTGCCCCCTTCATAGTGCAACCCTTTGACATATTCTCAAGTTTCAAACAACAATTAATTCCCTTCTAAAACATTTTACACAACAACATAATCTCCTGCATTCCATTTTCATTTGTTGACTTTGTTATGCTTGCTTTATATGCAACATCTAATACTTAGTTTATGCATTGGTCTCTTTATGGTTTAATGCGTAGATTTACATTATGCAATGTATTAACTATACTCCATTTACTTGGGTGCATTATGCACAACACACTCACCTGTTTTTATGCTAGGTTTCACTACCCACCATTATCTTTTACATTGGTTTTCTAGCATTACTTATGCGGTATTCACAAAGCTTAAGACTTATTCTCTCCCGTATTGGATTCCTTTTACTCTTTAAATGGTTGTGCTATATAAGAGAGCTTACACTATATTTAATTCTCTAAATGATTTTTAGAAAGCTTTTATATAAAACAAACAATATATATATACATATATTATTAATATATATATATATATAATATAACTTGTATATTAATATATATATACATTTAAATATATGTCAAACAGTACATATAGTATATATACTATTATTATATATATAAACATATTTACATGATGTTTAAATGCATCAATAGACAATTGATATATGTCAAACCTAATCATTCGTTTACCATCTGCATATTAATATGTATGTGTGTATGTATAGATTATTGAATACACACACTACATACACATATATTAATATTTACATATATATTATATTTTAATTATCTTATAAAATATACATTGATAAGATTATATACACAATATATATATATATATATATATATATATATTCAATTACCCTTGTATACACTATATTCATGCATGAGCATACACAGTTATTCCCACCTATATGTTTTCATGCGCGCGTATATACTCATACACATGAGTTATCGTATTTATACACATATATACATTTATATATTCCTAGTATATATACTTCATCAATTAACATATAAGTATGAACACATAAAGAAGAACATATACTCTAGATACAAAGACTCAATCACATAATTCAATCCAAACAAACAACCCCAGTAATAAAAAATGACCTCCCAATTATTCCAATAAGCCAAGACTATGATCAAGGGTTCACTTACCGAATCCAAACTAACACAACTCAACTTGACCAATACTAGGTGTGAGTGTGTGAATGCTTAGTTAGGCTCATTAAGGGTTACCAGACCAAGATCCTCTCCTAAGTGATACTCCCCCTCTCTTTTGGAGGTTCAAACTTGTTCCTGTATTCAACTTAGTACATCACATAGGTAGTTAGCCGTTCACATAAAATCCACTAGCATCATAAATCATTTTCATCATCAAACCATTCATATTGTAATACATAGTCATTCATATAAAACATAATCATTCCTTTAAAATCAATAACATCTTAATACATATTTAGTATTTCATTCACTATCAAAGTCATGATAAACATTTATCATCATATTTACTTACAAGGTAAAAGTAACTTGGTAACTTAAGAGACAGGGTGTAACATACTTCCCCCCTTATGAATCATCATTCCTGGTGATTTAAAGCACTTAAACTTATAGATTAAGTCAAATAAGGTTTTACCTTCTATTCTCCATATCAAGTAGGAAATAAGTATATTCCCATCTAATCTTCCCTCATAGCATGACCCCTTGCAATCCCATCCTTCCTGGACCTTGCACCAAGTGACTGTGCTAACATACAAGGAGAACTTGTGTGCTTCACGTGTAATTCCTCTCTAGAGAACTATACATCATAATTATATTAACTCATATGTACATCATAGGTACAATAGTAAATGTATCCTACACAAATCCTATACCTTAGTGACTGGAAAGAATGTTCTCATTGGCTAATATAATTATCCTTAGTGCAACCCAAATAGAAAAGGAATGTTGGTGCATTGCGCACTACACCGTGGGTCTCATCCTTCCCTTTGGTCTTTACACTATTGTACAACTCAAAAGCTAAGGCTGTCCATCACCTACACATCCATCTACCTTAAGCATAAAATTATTGCTTCCTAATTTTGACTTCATATCAACAAAGTTTCCTTGATCCTTTCAATCTATTATTCTATTTTGACAACCTTTCTAGTCTAGGGTTAATCCTATTCCCTAGCTTCTCCCAGCTTTTAGGAATTCAACCCTTCTTTCTGTATAATGTTTCAAATGGATTAGATTTCAATGATAGAAGTTTATTGTAATATAAAGTATTCTACAAATCCTCCAAGATTTGGTTTATCCCTTTTTCCTAACTGGCAAACTTAAAGTAATAATTTGAGCATTCATTCAATTGAATTTTCATAAGATGATCATGGTTTACACAAAACCTCAACATTACTTGCTTGTTCCCATCCAAGATAACCTTCTCAAGAACATTATTGTAATTGCTTCCCACAATATGTTGTTTTAGGACTGATATCCTATAATCAAATTTCCAAAATCAAAATTGGTTATCTTGGTGAGTCTATATACCATAACATTATGTCAGTTTCAATGACATAGAAAGATCATAACTTTTCTTATGATCTATCATTTCCTCTTTGGAATTCCCTGGGAGTTATTAAAGTCCTGTTGATGATGACATCCTATCTTCATCCTCTGGCATACTAGACAACAACTTGCTACATACCTTGCAACATCCTACTCTATCCACTTCCAGATTATAGTGGTTTCCCATTAGTCAAATAATTTTGTCATTTCCAATGTCCTGAATATGACATCAATTTATGTCATTTCATTTCTTAATCTTCCAAAAAATTGGAACATATGTTCTTTTTTCGATTCATAATAGTCCATTTTGACTAGTGAATTCCCTTCCATGGTCTTATGCCACATATGATTCTCAAAATATAATTATTAGGCATTATTGAGGAGTTAGAACTCCTTCTTAGGGTATCCATAACTTGGATTTATTTCACCCTTAAAGCATTTCCAAAATTGTAGTTCGATTCCCAACTCAATCTATCTCTCCTGATGAGCATCATATTAATTGGTTTGGTATTATCTTCCCAAAATACATCAATATTTATTGCATACCTAGTTACATAGAGCACAATGCATGCTGAACATAGAGGGTAGAGCAAGAAAAAATTCTTAATAGGCATGAAAGAATCTATAGTGGTTAGTTAGACAAGATAAAGCAAAGGCCAAACAAGAAAGAGAGGTCCCATAAGAGTTGATAGTGCCATAGGAAAAAGTACAATGAACAATAATAGATAGAGGAGATTCAATCATGAATAATAGATGGTAGTGGGCAAAGGTAAATGTCTTTGATGATGTTAAGTTATCTATACAAAATTATCTCTAGGATAGTAGTGACATTATCTTGACAAGTTACAAGTAACCAAGAGACAACATGGTATGCATGATTGATGACAATCATAACATGACACCGTGAATGAGAAAATGGTAGAACCTATGTAAGAGGGTGATGAAGAGTAGTAGCTTGCACAATATAAACCTAGAGAACCTTAGAAAAACAAATAAGTAGAGATGATCATAAAGGATAGAGTTATGATATCTTTAAAAGAGGACAATGTACTATAGCACAAAAAAGGTAACGATCATAAGGAATAATGAAGGAAAAATACATTGTTCCTTCAATAGGTAGACTTAAGGAAAGTCAGGGCATGGAAGGTAAGCATGCCAATTTTAAAGTCAAGAAACATAGTAGCCATAAGCTCAATCTAGAGGCATAGCAAGATTAAATGGCAGTCAATGAAGACCTAAAGGGAAGTTTGGTGTCAGTTTTCACCTCAAGTGATTGGGGCAACCTAACATGTTAGTGTTGGTGTGAATAAAAGTCTTGTACCTAGTTAATTCACTCACTAGGGAATTAGGGGACATATTCACATGTTAAGTTTACTCAAGATTATAAGATTCCTTCTAGAAGTATTAGTTGTCATGTCTAGACTTTATCTTATCCTAGGTAGTTATGAGTTAGTTGTCTCATGTTATAGGATTAAGACACTTGTCATAATCTTGTCTAATCCTATGTCTCACCTTGCCTTTGTAAGCAAGGCATCTCATGTACATTGTATATTCAACAAATATTCAACCATATTCAATCTTACATTTTTGAAGCAAGTATTCTTGCCATTTTCTCTCTTGTGGAAGATAGTTTGGTCTAACAACTGTTCCTAGGGGTGTTGAGGAGTCACTATTAACTCCTACATGGTATTAGAGCTCTAGTGTTGTAGATTCCTTCCTAGATCTGAGGGTTTTGTGTTGGATTGAAGATTTTGTTGGGTGTATTTTAGGGTTTCAAAGACCTCACAATTGAATCCAAGGCATCAAAGAAAGTCAATTTTTCCTTTCGTTTTGTCAAATTTGGCTATGTTTTGCTTGATCTATGAGGTTTTTAATTTGAGGGTCTCAATTGTAAGAACTAGAGGTAGCTGAGATTTCAGGGCACTTTGAGCCCAAATTGACCTCAACATCATGATTAAAAGGCCTGAGAGATGATTTTTGATATAAAATTTGACTATATTGGGACAAGTTATTTTTGAGGCAAAAAAATTTGCCCAGGCAGGTCGTACGACCCTCCAAGCGGTACAAATTTCCTATTTCACAGAAAAATAAATTATTTAAAAAATAATATTTTGCATAATTTATTTTATATCAGGCATTTTATCATTTTGGGATAAATATTTTAATATTTAGGGCAACAAATATTATTTGGGATTGGTATAAAAAATCTCAGTAGATTAATTGGCAGGCTATCAAATCTATTGTCTTTACGCAATCCTATCGATACAAAATCATTATTGATTCAGTAGATTTAATAAAGTTTTAATATTAAAATTTTTTTTTTTGGCGCTCGTGGTTATTATATTTTTTGCATATAACCCACGGTCACATCAACGACTGAGAGCCAGCCCCAAGGGGGCCTCAATTTTCCACTTGATTTGCCCGATTTTCCCCCAAAGAACCTAAAATAAGCCTTTTTCATTTTGTAATAACTTTCACCCTAGGAGGCTATTTTTTTCAAACAAGATATTGTCAAAAAGTTGGTTCTCTCAATTTTTTAGTGGTGCATGTTATTTTTCAAAATTTTATTGTTTGGTGGTAGTTTTTGTTGATTGAAGTCAAATCTTGTTTTTTGGCTCCCGAGCTCATAACTTTTTGTCACAATCTTTGTTTCTCACGATTCTTACGACGTTGGAAAGGTATTGAGGAGCTTTATCCAGCCATTCATGCACCTTTTTTTTATCCCAAGTATATCGTGATTTTAGTTTTTTCCCTATGGGTATACTAGAGGTTACTTGAATATTTTGGTAGTTAGGAGGGTGTTGTTTTGATCATTGTACTTCATTTCAGCTGTATTTTATGTATTGATCTCATATTTAATCATTTGAGAAGTGTATTATCATTGTAATCATGGGTTATTCAACTCATCCTTTTGTAATAATTCTAAAAAAGGACAATTATGAGTCATGGAAAAAAGGCATCATAAAACATTATAGGTGGCTAAATATTTTGCCTCATCTTTATGGACTCATTCCTGAGCTAGAAATAACATATAAGAAATATGTTTTGGGTAATAGGAATGATCATATCATAGGATTGATTGGTTTTAGTTTTAGTCCAAGCATCTTTAGAGAGACTTGGCATAAGTTTTCTAGAATCTCATGCCCACACATAGTTTGGACCAAAGTTTGGGATATTTTTGGAGATCCACACAAGCCCCCATTCCCAGATGGTCTTGCTTTAGATTTCCTCATTCCACTTAATGATCTTGACAACATACCCTATGATGATGAGACCTTATAGGAGTTTGAATATGATGCAAAACTTGAGCATCTTGATGATCCAGAGACTTCTCCTGCAACTCATACTTCTCTAGTTGAGATTATAGATTCAACTTTTTTTGATGATTCATTGAGCACTTCCAATGATTCATTGCAATAGATATACTCTTATTTTCCTAATTGTGATTCCTATTAATCAAACATTGTATCTTTGTTTGTGGAGTCTCACATTTCAAATTTGGAAGACAAATCTGAGGGTTTATCTCTCTTATTTGATGATAGTCATGGATCAACTATTATCACTTCATGTTTGTCATTGGAGTTAGTTCAATATTAGTTTTCACTTGTTCCTGGTTTGTCATGACTTTTTGTGATTGGGTATGTACTTGAGTGGATTGTGGCATCATCATCTCCATCCAAGAACTTGACAACACATGAGTAGATTTCAGAGACACAATACATATATGGATTCCAATTCCTACCAATTCTTATCCAGAATGGGAAGAATTCTTACATTTGTACTTGGTGTATCTTCTTCCCAAGGGGAGAAACATTTTTTGTAGGCATCAGATTATGTTTTGTCTTCATAAATTAACCATATTTATAGGAGATCATAAATTGTGGGGGAGATATCTTTTCTCTCTTTTTTTGTTTTATGGGGGTTCATTGATTGCATATACATGATGGATGTAGTCCTTGAAGGGTATCATTGATCCCTCCATGCATCATCTTGTTTGTTTCTTTTCTCTATTTTGGAGAGGAGTTTTGTCCCATTGGGTTTTCTCCTTTTCTTTGTTTGTGAGAGGTTGTATTTGCATTATAAATGGGTACCTAACATGGCCTCGTAGTCGAGATCCATCTTTATCTTCATCTTTGCATAATAATATTCTCCCTAAGTTGCACTTAAGGGGGTGTTGATGTGAATAAATGTCTTGTATCTAGTTAATTAACTCACTAGGGAATTAGGGAACTGTTATGCCTTGCATAACCACCCCACTTTGATCTGGAATAAAATGGGTTCCCCTTTCTTTTGCTTTTGTTGCTTTTGTTTATTTGCTTTGCTCTTGGGGAATTCTTCTGTCTTCTACCTGAGTTTCTCTTTGGTTTTGTCAAAATTTGGTTCTGTTTCAGCTTAATTTGGTTCCCTTCTTGCTAAGTATTGAGGGAAGTAATTATAAACAATGGTGTATTTTATTATAATGTGTTTTATTTTCCCCTGAGTGTTGATGCAGGCCTTTCTTTTGCAGGATTAAATTGCACACATAATGATATTTGCCAAGGGAGCTTAGTTGGAGTGCTTTCC
Source organism: Sequoia sempervirens (assembly GCA_007258455.2). Taxonomy (NCBI): domain Eukaryota; kingdom Viridiplantae; phylum Streptophyta; class Pinopsida; order Cupressales; family Cupressaceae; genus Sequoia; species Sequoia sempervirens. Next base: position 152,975 of record VDFB02373414.1, read on the forward strand.
TCAGTCCAGTTGGTTGCAATTTTCCTCTAAGAAGAAAGTTGGCAAGACCTTGCAGATGTCTTGCCGACTACCAGTGCATTTGGTTAATATGCGTCTGTGTTGCCTATCGGCAAGACCTCATGGATGTCATAGTGATCGAAATCCACATGCAGATACCTATCGGCAAGACCTCAATCATTGTCCCAACGACTAAGAGTTTCCCATCGGCATGCAAATTTGACTTCGGGGTGAAGTCTCCGCAAATTCTTTATGTCTTGCCGACTAGCGCAAACAAGCATGCACTTCAGCGGGAGCTATTGTCTTCGGTGTGTGGTCTCGCCGAACGCCTGTGGTCTTGTCAACCGCTGATAAGAACATACATTGGGGAGAGTGGTTCACCGTTGGCATGAAGTCTGGCCGAAGTGCTAAAGTCTCGGTGACACGGAAGTGATATCGCCAGGAGTCTTGTTGACAGGAGGGGGTCCCACCAAAGGTCTAAGCCCGACGAGAATAAAGGGGAGTTTGCTGAGATGTTTGGGCGATTTTGAGATGTCTCGGCGAAAGAAAAGGTGATTCGGTATGATGTCTCGCCGACCAAGTGGGCTCTTGCTGAAAGAAAGTTTAGCCTGATAGGATCTCGTCGAGAGGTATAGCCTTCGGCGAAAGGTCTCATCGAAGGAAAAGGTTTCACCGAAACAAAAATGCCGAAGCTCAGGGAGAAAAGGGAGACATCGCCATGTGGTCTTGTCGACTAGCGACTGTCTTGCCGATGGTCTTTGTGAGCTCGATATGACTTCTGTAGCTCGCCAAAAGGTCTTGCCGAATGTCTTATGCTACGCCGATAGCAACCAGAAGAGACATAATCGCATCGGGGAGACACGATTAGTGTCTCAGCGACATGCAATGTTGTTCATACCACCTTTGACCACCTGATAATCCTGCGTGGCGTATGCCCGACCAATCAGAGGAAACCAAAAGAGTGACTCATTGGCCCCTTTGATCGAATGACTATTCCTGTGAAAGAAGATCAACAAAATGCAAATGAGATGGATTCATTATGAGACTAAAGGGCGATGGATCAGCTCAGGTGATAATGCGAAGGTCTAAAGAGGCCTGATGGTGCTTCCAGAAGATAGTCAATGTGCAGAGAAGTCCAGAACATGAAGGAGGCCATAAGAACGAAGAAACTATGACTCGCAGGGACAACTGTAGTGACCACTGGCGAGAGGCAAATCAATATTAACGAAAAAATGCTTTTAGAGCATTCAAGGCGGCCCCGATGGAGTTCAAGGATGGACAGAAAAGGCCAAAGTAAATGCAGCGGCTACAAAAGATCTAGGAGGATGCCTAGAACAATCTCTCATCGGCATGGACAATAGGGATTCACATTGAATGCAACTTTGACTCTCTTCAAAAAGATCTGAGAGCTGACTCTCCTAGAAGTAGATATTTTGTAAACCCTAATGCAGGGGACAACGCATTCCTTTTTGGTACACTCTGTATAAATGGAGTTCTTGCCTCTTTGTAAAAAGGTTAGAAGATATAGGATTAGAAGTCAAGAGAACCAGTAGAAAAAGGTAGAAGGCATAGAGTTAGAACTTACAGTTGCAAGTTAAGAGTTAGAAAATCAGAAAGAAAAGTCAATTAGAGAAGATAGAGCTGCATCCCGATTCTTTGTAATGGGAGCTCCTTTTGTCCTCTTAGTTAGAAGTTAGATTCAACATAGACTGTAATGTATTTTCCAAGTTCTCTTAGTGTAGATGGAAACAATCTGGAGTCATAGATTCTCTGTACACTGGTGATTGTGCCAGCTTTGTAAATATTGCTTATCCATTTCATTAACAGTAGAAGCAATCATACCTTAATCTACTTCAGATTGTGTTTCAAAATGGTGTTTGTCTTAAGTTAATCATTTGATTTGTGAAGCCTTCAAGGAATGGAATTTTATTTTGGTGTTTTATTTAAAATGGTAACTAGTACTCTATTGTAGAAATCAACACTGAGAATGAATGCAACCGTGTGTTAATCACAAGTTAATCTTGTTCTTCAGTTTTAGTTTACAATTTATTGAAGCTAACAAGTCTGGTTAAAGTTGGATGAATTATTGTTCTTTCCTATTCCAAAACTTTGGTCCATCTTTTATTGTTTCTTTAATACCCCTGGTTAGAGTAGGTTTAAATTTATGTTTGATCTTAGAACGATCCAGAAGCTCAACACCAGCAAGCCCCTTGAATATTACTGTTACATCGACCAATTGAGTGAAATCAGCACAGTTGAGAACCAACTACAAAGACCTTGGGAGCTAAGGTATCCATGTGTTATCTTTCTCTTTCAGGAGAAACATAATAGCAGTATTCTATTTAACTGTTGCTGTGCCATTTCGATTGTCAACAGAAATTGGTGCTAGAAGGAGGGCCTAGAAGGGAAACTGGATAAAATTGGGTTTTTCTCACCAGAGAAGCCCCACAGAGTTCTTTGATCAACTAAAAATTCACCACCTTTGATATAACTCAAGACCCCAACAAGACACAAGGTTCGGAAAGCTGGGGCAGCCACCATACCACCCTTATTAGCTCTGCTCACTCTGCTAGGCTTTTCACCAATACCCCAGTGGATACCTATTAATCCACCACCACATCCATCTCAACTATCATTACAGTTGGTTCAACCCATAAAACAGTTGGCTCAACCACCACCACTGCTACCAATGGCATTCTTTCAGAATAATCCCTCTCCATTAGGGACTATTCCCGGAGGTTTTCACGATATGCCCAAGAACCCTGAGAAATTCTGCCCCAAGTACATTCATGGCGAATCAAGGAGTACTGAAGAGCACATATAGGCTTTTAAGGATGCTTGTACCAAAGCTCAGATAGCTCACCATGATGTAGTTTGTAAGTTGTTCCCTTACTCCTTAGGGGATATGGCATACAACTGGTATCTTAATCTTCCTCAACATTCTATTTTGAGCTGGACAGACCTAGAAAATGCTTCCATCAACCAGTTCAGAATCTATGTGGATCCAGCTCTTTTATATCACCAATTTTCTACCATCAGGAAGGAGCCATGTGAATCCTTGCCCATGTTCAATACCAGATTCCAATGAATGTATAGGAGATTGCAAGATCCCTATCTAGTCACTAAGAACAGTGCCATCCAAGCTTACTTTAGAGTTATAGACCCCTTGCTTGGCTTGTTCTTGCAAAGGACTTATCAACCAGCTGATATTGATTCTTTATCCAAAGTTTATCATCTATCTATCAAGCTGTAGCAACAAATTAGTTCTCAGCAAGGAAGCCTGGGAGGAGGTTTCCCTTCAATAGGATATCAGATGCATAGCCCTACCCCTCTATTCAATACTGTCCCAGGAATGTCTCCTTCCCATTATGGGCCTGTGTCTAAATTGTAAACCCAACCACCCATCCCATTCTTTGCTACTAGAACTCCTGATCTCTTTCAACAATCACAAGTTCCCCAAAGTTCCCATGGTCATCATAACCAAATTGGAACACCAAATCAGGGTGGTCAGCCACCTATTGCTAAGAGTGTGGAAAGTAAAAAGACAGTCCAACTTATGAATGAGTTAGAGACCTTGAAGAATATGCTATCTCAAGTTACAAATGACATGGCTCAGCTTCGATTGAACCCCTCCCAAAACCAAGGTAACTACCCTAATCAAAACAACAACAATCAGGGTACTTATTAGAATAGCAACAATTACAACCAAAGGGGTTATCAAGGCCAAAACTCCTCTAACCAAGGGTATCAAAATCAGAATAGAGGATATAACCAAATGCCAAATAACAACAAACAATGGAATATAGGGCCCAATAATGGGGGAGTTTCTCATAACTATCAAGCAAATGAGGAGAGATCACATACTGCAAATGTGGCTGACCTGAATTTTATGACTAACTGGTGTAGGTTGCATAATATTGCAACCCATTATGAGGTAAACTGCCTTCAAATGGAGAAAGTTGTTAAGATGGCACAGGAGGATGCCCACACATTCCAAGGGAATTCTCACAAAGAAGGCAGCTCAGTAGATACAACAATGACTTATGACCTCTTCGAGGAGGAACCTTCATTCCCAAGACAAGAGGAGAATGAACCAGAGGAAGATTCATATGATGCCCAAGCCTTTCAGATGAAAGGAGGACACTTCCTGAGAAATCAAAATAAGGGTCCACTCACTACATCAACACCACCTAATCACATGGTACCTCCAAATCAAGGTGCTGATAATAATCCTCCTCCACCAAAAGGTTCGCCTAACTTCCATAACAGGGGTAATTCCTCTAGTGTTGTCAAGAGTAATGCAAGTTATGATATAGAATTTGATATTGTTTCTGAGATGCAGAAACATAAAACTTCTTTGTCATATTTTGACATCTTAAAGTGGTGCCCTACCCAAAGGGAGATAGTGCTGAAAGCTTTGGAGCAAGCTAACAAATCAAAAGGAAAGAACAAGATGGCACCTGCTGGGGACGTGAATGCAGCCTTGTACAAGGTAGGTACTCCATTTCTTTTGAGTTTAAGAATTTGTGAAAAGAACCTACATAATTGTCTGTTAGATTCAGGGGCTTTAGGCAATGTTATGCCATTTTCCATATGCAAGGAGTTGGGATTGAACCCTACACAAATGAATAAGAAGGTCATTCAACTTGACAAGACAAAGGTTAATGTAGTGGGGGAATTAAGAAACATACATGTGCAAGTAGGGTCAGACCCTAGGATCCTAACCAACATAGATATTCAAGTAGTAGACATTCCTGAGACCTATGGTATGCTGCTGAGCAGAGATTTGTTGAAAAGTCTAGGGGGATATCTTTCCCTTGACTTTTCACATTTGTGGCTACCATGGAGAGGGATTCCTACTCAGATTAGGATTGAAAGTGAGCCTCGCCTCAAGCATATAATTACAGAATATGATTGCCCCAATGAGGTAGCCTATTTCGAAACTGGGATAGGGGTGTACAAAAGAGATGGAATTTTAACCTTTTCTATTCTTGATCCTAAAGAACTGCCAGTACCAAAGTCCCCTGATCTTATGATTGATGAAAATCAACAAGCATTAATCAGGAAGCTGCAACAAGATTAGCTGGTCTTGGGAAAAGATGTAGATCTGCAAAGTCTCCTGCTCCCCAATTGGTGCAGGGTACACTACCAAAATCATTCTGAATTGACTTGTCAACCCTACATTGACATTTTAAATCATGTTTCCCAAGCTGAGGAAGCTAGCACAAGTCACCCTGAGACCATTGCAGACCACTTCTCATTTGAAGCCAAGGAAGCAATAATGTTAACCAGGGATAAGGGACCTTCAAAGGAAGCTATTTCTCAAATTGGGCCTACCCCAGATATATTTCCAAATCAGCATACTGATGAGGGACAACCCCAAGGTTCGTTTGACACCCGTACACTGACAAATATACCAAAACCCGAGCGGTTAACCAAAGGAACAAGTGACTGTCAGAAAGATGGCTACAAATTATATGATATAACTAAGCAAAAATTGGAAATTACACCTGAAGAACCCATTGAACACCTCTTACCAACATTTGATGCAAAAGATCAAGTATCCTCACCTTTGGCTCATTCTACCCAAATGCCCACAATAACTCCTAAAGGACCAACCCTAGCTTGTGATCAGCTATGGACCCTCACATTTGATGGATCTAAGTCCAAAATAGGCTGTGGTGTTGGGATCGAACTAACCAGCCCCAAAGGCAAAACTTTCTTTGCTTCTTATAGGTTGCAATTTGGATGCACTAATAACGTGGTAGAATATGAAGCTCTAGCTCAGGGATTGATGTTTGCACAGAAGAAGAAGGTCACAGCCTTGATGGTCAAGGGAGATTCAAAAATCGTTATTAAGTAGGTGCACAACCAATACACATGTCACAATAGAAGGCTGGTAGCTTATATAAATCGGGTATGGAACTTGATTGAGGACTTTGATGCCTTTGGGATTAGCTTAATCCCTAGAGAAGAAAATCAGGTAGCTGATTCATTGGCTATTGCTGCAAGCATCCAAAAACCTATGCAAGGCTCCAAGCTCAAGAAATTATCAGTGGAATTAATTTCCACCCATGCAGTTCTCGATAATATCACAAACTTTCAAGTCTTTGATGATGATCGACATATTCTTGCTTTCTTAGCAAGCTCAAATGTTTTTGAGGGGCAAATTATTGATGAGTCCAACAGAGATCAAGGGGATTGGAGCCCTGTGGAATGTGATACAGAAGGGGTCCTCAATTTAAAGAATAATAACATTCCCAAGGGAATGGTTGCTTTAGAAAGAATTTTTGATTCAGACCGAAGGGCTCGAGAGAAGATATTAGTTGAAGACAAAGGAGGTGAATATGAAATAGTTAACCTAGCTGATTCTAGCCCTCAAAAGAATATCTATATAGGGAAAGCTTGCCCTGGAGAAATCAGAAAAGACATATTGATGGCACTTAAAAAAGATATTTCTGCAATTTCTTGGGGATATGAAGACCTAAAGACATTTGATGCTACTGTGATGACTCATACTATTCCCTTGAAGCCCAAAGCTAAGCCATTTCGACAAAAATAGTGCCCTGTCAATGCCCTGATTGAGCCATTGATACTTAAGGAAGTTCAGAAATTGCTTTATGCGAGGATAATCTTCCCTATGCGCCATTCAACCTAGGTGGCTAACTTAGTTCCAGTCTGTAAGAAAAATGGAGAGATCAGGCTATGCGTGGACTTCAAAAATCTGAATAGAGCTTCAGAAAAAGATAACTACCCACTTCCTTCCCTGGATGAAGTATTACAGACCATCAATAGATCTCAGATGATATCATTCCTAGATGGCTACTTTGGATACAATCAGGTAATGGTTAACTATGAAGACAACCTTCACTACAAAGTGGGGAACGTTTGCATACAAAAGGATGCCATTCGGTTTGATAAACGCCAGGGCAACTTTTCAACGCACGATGGACATAGCTTTCAAGGATCTAATTGGTAAGTGCATTATTGTTTACATGGACGACCTGACAGTGTTCTCTAAAGATCGACTAAACCATGCTGCAGAATTGGCCAAGGTTCTTGAGAGATGCATTCGATATGGAATCTCCTTGAATCCCAACAAGTGCGTGTTCAGAGTTTCTGAAGGAAAGCTCTTGGGACACGTAATTTATGAAAGAGGAATATCAATTGACCCAGATCGAGTTGAGTCCATTCTGAAGATCGCCAGGCCAGGAAGCAAGAAAGAAATGAGGTCTTTCTTTGGGAAAATCAACTTTGTGAGAAGGTTTATCACGTGCTTTGCTGAAATTGTGAAACCATTGAACCAAATGATGAAAAAGGATGCCAAAATAGAGTGGACTGAGGAGGCAAAGGACACATTTTCACAAGTCAAGCGATCCATTTTATAAGCACCCGTTCTCACTAGCCCAGACTACCTGAGACCATTTTATATCTATTCTTTTTCCTCTGAGCATTCATGTGTGGCTATCTTAACTCAACAAAGAAAAGAGGCAGAGGAGAGACTGATTGCTTTCATGAGCTCTCCCTTCAAAAATGTTGAGATTAAATACCCACCTCTTGAGAAGCAAGATTTTACGCTGGTTCGGGCTGTCAAGAAGTTCTGACATTACATTCTCCGAAGCCAAATTGTCGTTGTAGTTCCTGATGCAGCTGTGAAGTCCCTACTCATGCAGAGCGAGCTGGGAGAAAGGAGAGGCAAATGGATGGCCATCCTGCAAGAGTTTGATCTAGAGATACGCCCTATGAGACTCGTTAGAGGTACAGGTTTGTCCAAGTCCATGGAAAATGTCAGTGACAACATTATTTGTCAGCAATACACAACCTAGTCTTTCTCCAACGATCCTTGGTATGCTGATATTGTCTACTTTATGCTCAACAATCGATGTCTAGAAGGGATGAATTCAACTCAAAGGAGAGCATTAAGAATGAAGAGTTCCCATTATATGTTCAAAGGAGGGTTGCTATACAGGAAGAATTTTGAAGGAGTATACCTGAGATGCCTTGATCACTAGGAGGCTAAACATGTGATCTCTGAGTTTCATGGGAAACATGGCACAGGTCATGGTTCTATAGATTCTTTGGCTCACCAGGTCCTCAGATCCGGTTATTACTAGCCGTGTGTATTCAAAGATTCCCATTAGCATGTGAGAACATGTCACATATGTCAGATTTCTGCATCAAGGGAACACCATGCAACCATGCCATTACAACTCGTCTACGAGGTAAGACCATTTTCCCAATGGGCACTAGATTTTATTGGGGTAATTAACCCAAACTCTTCTACAAGGCACAAGTTTATTTTGACTGCTACTGATTATTGCACAAGATGGACAAAGGCTATACCCTGCAAGAATAGCACAACAGAGGTAGTGATCAAGTTCCTCACCGAATGTATCACTACAAGGTTTGGGGTACCCTTTGCGTTGGTATGTGACAATGGATCTTCCTTTTCTTCTGCTGAATTCATTTCATGGGCTTACAATCACAAAATTGTCTTGAAATATTCTTCAAATTATTACCCACAAGGCAATGGAGTTGCAGAGTCAACCAATAAGAATCTCTTAGGGGTAATTAAGAAACTATTAGAGCACAACCCTAGGGACTAGCATACCCAGTTGAGATTCGCGTTATGGGCAGATAGGACTAAGATTAAGGTTGCTTTAAAGACCTCACCATTCAAGTTGGTATATGGCCAAGAGCCTGTATTCCCTATCCATCTGCAAATACCTATCCTTGAGTTCATGCAGAAGTTCTACTCTAGTGACCATAGGATAGAAGTAAGATTAGTTGCTTTGTTGAAATTAGAGGAAGAGAGATGCCGCCTTGCAATAGTTCTCTAGGCACCAGGCTGTTGTCAAACATTGGTTTGACAAAAGACCCAAAATCAAAGCTTTTAGGATATCAGACCTAGTGTTGTTATGGGATAAAGCTAGTGAAAAGAGGGGCAGTCACCAGAAATTCAATTTAAGCTTTGGCTAGGTCCTTATCAGATTGTTGAGATCTTAGGGGAAAATGCTTTCAGACTAAGTAGCTTAACTGGAGAACCTGTTCCATTGCCTGTCATTGGACAGTTTCTTAAGCGTTATTTTGAGTCATGAAGCTTGTTAATTTATGTTCTGCATGTAAGTAATTCATTGTTATTTATGTAAATAATTTGTTTGTCTCCTGTTTGTAAATAATTTGCATTTATGTAAATAGCTTATGTGTTTCTGCTTGTAAATAATCTCTGCACTTGTAAATAACTCGGTTCTTTATGTAAATAATCTGCTGCTCTTTGTGTAAGTAATTTTCTCTTTGTTTGTAAATAGTTTGCTAACTATTTGTTTGTCTTTCCTTTTTGTCTTTCTGTTTCCTTTGTTCTGTGGTTTCTATTTTTTGTTTTGTTCTTCAGGGTTTACCTATTCTTTCTCATCTTAAAGTGGGGGCTGTTATCTTAAGCATACTTTGGTCATTAGGAGAGAAGTGGTTTAGATATTTCCAGGTCTACTGATTGGGTGATTTTGTCCTAAACTTTTGCTTTATGCCCATTGTCAATAAGAGTTGTGGAAGGTTTTGAAAACAAGGTGCAAAGTAAATGACTTTCATTGGCTCCTCTGAATCTTTCACAAAATCGATAAGATCATCTCCTCTTGTAATGGTATATTTGTCCTAGGATGATAATGTTGTAAGATTTTAGTGAAAAATCTGATTTCCCAATTGCTGTTATGAGCACCCAGATCAGATGTCAAACATTTGACATATTGAGAAGGAATTAAATGAAATATCTGGAACTCCAAAAAAAAAGGGGGAAAGAGAAAAGAATTATCTAAAGAAAAAAAAGACTCAATATGAATGGGTGATTCCAGTATCTCTACCGGGGCTATGGATGCCTGACTGGTAGTAGAGCAATGATGTGAGGAAACTAGAGGTATCTCTGTCGGGGCTATGGACGCCTGACTGGTAGCAGAGCAATGCCCAGGATATCATTGCACAACAGTTAAAGGGAATCAACTCATGTAGCTCAAATCTTGCACATTGTTGTTCGAAAGGTGAAGAAAACTTTACAAAAGAGTGATGCACAATCAAGCACACACATGGATTTCAGGGGTGGCCAGTGATGATTTACATTTGAGATTCTAGCTCAACCTTGGTTGAAATAACTGACCCAACTGGTCTGCGATGTTCATGAACCAGGAGTTCTGGGTAGCTGAATCCTTCAGCTTCTTGAAAATGGTTAAACCATTTTCCCAGCCGAGTCGCCATTTGTTATGCCTTGCATAACCACCCCACTTTGATCTAGAATAAAATGGGTCCCCCTTTCTTTTTCTTTTGTTGCTTTTGTTTATTTGCTTTGCTCTTGGGGGGTTCTTCTATCTTCTATCTAAGTTTCTCTTCTGGTTTTCTCAAACTTTGGTTCTGTTTCAGCTTAATTTGGTTCCCTTCTTGCTAAGTATTGATGGAAGTAATTATAAACAATGGTGTATTTTATTATAATGTGTTTTATTTTCCCCTGAGTGCTGATGCAGGCCTTCTTTTTGCAGGATTAAATCACACACATAATGATATTTGCCAAGGGAGCTCAGTTGGAGTGCTTTCCTTAGTCCAGTTGGTCGCAATTTTCCTCTAAGAAGAAAGTCGGCAAGACCTTGCAGATGTCTTGCCGACTACCAGTGCATTTGGTTAATAGGCGTCTGTGTTGCCTATTGGCAAGACCTCAGGGATGTCACAACAATCAAAATCCACACGCAGATACCTATCGGCAAGACCTCAATCATTGTCCCAGCGACTAAGAGTTTCCCATCAGCATGCATATTTGACTTCGGGGTGAAGTCTCGAAGAATTCTTTGTGTCTCTCTCACACGCGCAAACAAGCATGCACTTCGACAGGAGCTATTGTCTTTGGTGTGTGGTCTCGCCGAACACCTGCGGTCTTGCCGATCACTGATAAGAACATACATTAAGGAGAGTGGTTCACCTTCGGCATGAAGTTTGGCCGAAGTGCTAAAGTCTTAGCGACACGGAAGTGATATCGCCAGGAGTCTTTTCGACAGGAGGGGGTCCCACCAAAGGTCTAAGCCCGACAAGAATAAAGGGGAGTTCACTGAGATGTCTGGGCGACTTCAAGGTGTCTTGGCGAAAGCAAAGGTGATTCAGTATGATGTCTCCCCGACCAAGCGGGCTCTTTCTGCAAGAAATTTTAGCCCAATAGGATCTCGTCGAGAGGTATAGCCTTCGGCGAAAGGTCTCGCCAAAGGAGAAAGGTTTCACCGAAACAAAAAGGCTGGAGCTCGGGGAGAAAAGGGAGACAACACCATGTGGTCTTGTCGACTAGCGACTATCTTGCTGATGGTCTTTGTGAGCTCGATATGACTTCTGTAGCTCACTGAAAGGTCTTGCTAACTGTCTTATGCTACACCGATAGCAACTAGAAGAGACATAATCGCATCAGGGAGACACGATTAGTGTTTCACCGGCATGCGATGTAGTTTAGACCACCTTTGACCACCTGATAATCCTACGTGGCGTATGCCCAACCAATCAGAGGAAACCAAAAGAGTGACTCATTGGCCCCTTTGATCAATTGACTATTCTTGTGAAAGAAGACCAACATAATGCAAACGAGATGGATTCATTCTGAGACTAAAGGGCGATGGATCGGCTTGGGTGATAATGCGAAGGTCTAAAGAGGCCTGATGGTGCTTCCAGAAGATAGTCAACGTGTAGAGAAGTCCAGAACATGAAGGAGGCCATAAGAACGAAGAAACTATGACTCGCAGGGACAGCTGTAGTGACCACTGGCGAGAGGCAGATCGGTATTAATGGAAAAATGCTTTTAGAGCATTCAAGGTGGCCTCGATGGAGTTCAAGGATGGACACGAAAGGCCAAAGTAAATGCGGTGGCTGCAAAAGATCTAGGAGGATGCCCAGAACAATCTCTCACCGGCATGGACAACAGGGATTCACATTGAATGCAACTTTGACTCTCTTCAAAAAGATCTGAGAGTTGACTCTCCTAGAAGTAGATATTTTGTAAACCCTAATGCAGGGGACAACACATTCCTTTTTGGCACACTTTGTATAAATGGCATTCTTTCCTCTTTGTAAAAAGGTTAGAAGATATAGGATTAGAAGTCAAGAGAACCAGTAGAAAAAGGTAGAAGGCATAGAGTTAGAAAATTAGAAAGAAAAGTCAGTTAGAGAAGATAGAGCTGCATCCCGATTCTTTGTAATGGGAGCTCCTTTTGTCCTCTTAGTTAGAAGTTAGATTCAGCATAGACTGTAATGTCTTTTCCAAGTTCTCTTAGTGTAGATGGAAACAATCTGGAGTCAGATTCTCTGTACACTGGTGATTGTGCCAACTTTGTAAATATTGCTTATCCATTTCATTAATAGTAGAAGCAATCAGACCTTAATCTACTTTAGATTCTGTTTCAGAATGGTGTTTTTCTTAAGTTAATCATTTGATTTGTGAAGCCTTCAAGGAATGGAATGTTATTTTGGTGTTTTATTTAAAATGGTAACTAGTACTCTATTGTGGAAATCAACACTGAGAATGAATGCAACTATGTGTTAATCACAAGTTAATCTTGTTCTTCAGTTTTAGTTTACAATTTATTGAAGCTAACAAGTCTGGTTAAAGTTGGATGAATTATTGTTCTTTCCTGTTCCAAAACTCTGGTCCATCTTTTATTGTTTCTTTAATACCCCTGGTTAGAGTAGGTTTAAATTCATGTTTGATCTTAGAACGATCCAGAAGCTCAACACCAGCAGGCCCCTTGAATATTACTATTACATCGACCAACTGAGTGAAATCAGCACAGTTGAGAACCAACTACAAAGACCTTGGGAGCTAAGGTATCCATGTGTTATCTTTCTCTTTCAGGAGAAACATAATAGCAGTATTCTGTTTAATTGTTGCTGTGCCATTTCGACCGTCAACAGGAACATATTCACATTTAAAATTTACTTGGATTATAAGATTCCTTCTAGAAGTCTTAGTTTTCATTTCTAGACTTTATCTTATCCTAGGTAGTTATGAATTAGTTGCCTCATGTTATAGGATTAAGACTCTTTTCACAATCTTGTATAATCTTATGTCTCACCTTGCCTTTATAAGCAAGGCATCTCATGTACATTTTTATATTCAACCATATTCAATCTTGCATTGTCGAAGCAAGTATTCTTTCCATTTTCTATCTTGTGGAAGATAATTTGGTCTACCAACTATTCCTATGGGTGTTGAGGAGTCACCATTAAAACCTAAAATTAGGACAACAATCATCAACAAGGTAGTTTAGTCTTCACTAACCAGATAAGTCAGACATCTACTAGAAGAAGGGTCTATTATAGTCTATTGGTCAGTCTAGTGATCAAAGAGGGTAAACTTGAATTAAAGAAATAAACCATGCACTATGTAGTGAAGGATTTTGTAAAATATATCACCATATTAGATAGTAGTAAGGAAATTCTATCATATTGTATGGAGGGAAAATTCATTAAATGACAATGGTGTTGACAATAGGAAGAGAAATAATGAAATGATAGTCAACATGCCATCATAAGCATATGATATGGATTGTGTAAGAATGAGACATAGTCATAAGGGTAGAATATGAAAAGGTTTCTCCAAAACTTTAGTATTAAATGAGGTGTATGATAGTATCTTGATGACTTGATACAATCATGATAAGCAAGGACAAACTTGTGGTGAGTAGTTGTATGGTAAAAAAGTAATTGAGAGACTTCTAGGTGAAGCTACAAGTAGTGGAGATGGCTCAATAAAGATATTTGACAAACTCAAGCAATGAAAATATGTCATGATCCTATACACTTGCTCACTTGAGAATGGTCCTCCCTACTTATGGATGATAATATATAACTAAGATTTCTTATGTGTAGCTAGTCACCACAAAAAAAATTCACCACAACATCACCCATGAACAATCAATAATGACAAGGCATCTTTATAATTTTTCATGGTGGTTGAGGATTAAAGACACTATATGTAGAGTCTAGTTATGGTAGATTCATGAGACAAAATACAATCCTACGAGGTGGTAGTTTAGTGTGCATGGAAGGCATTAATATAATAGCAAAGAGCTCTAGTCACATTTAAGAGCAAAGGCTAAAGGTATCATGACAATTTTATTTACTTTAGAAGAGGATAATGCCGATAATACAATAAAATGGAGGAAAATATATAATCACAAAAAGGAGAGAGGAGTCAATGTATAAACATAAACATATGAATGATCCATTGGTTAAAGTTGTAAAGGAAAATATAGCATTTAAGAATCATTCAAGGGCATTATTCAACACCTTAAAGAGTCATTTTTAACCTTTAGAACTATTTAAAAACATACCAGGTATATACATGAGTAGTGGTAGTTTAAGGGTATTAAAAGATAGTTGATTAGATAAAGGAGGCAATTATCAATTAAATAGACCTATGATAACAATCTCAACAATTGACAAGTATCTAGTAATCACATCAACAACTAACAAGGGAAAAGATGTTGAAAAAGTCAAGACCACTTTCTTCAACACCATCTTATAACATTTTAAAGAGTTAAAACAAATAGGGATTTTTTTTTACCACCAATAATATGTCAAACAAGTCAGCAATTTTCAAGGGTAACCTCATTTATTATTTCACACATGTCCTAAATTCACTCAAGTTATTACACAAGGTAAAAGGGGATGCCTAAGCTCATTAAAAAGGAGTTTTGGCTATTTTAGGCTATGTATTGTAACCTTTAAAGGTTCTTTCCAATAGGAATAAGAATAGTTACTCATTTTCATATTTGTATGTAGTTTGTAAACATCATTTGATCAATAAAGATAAGATTTTTACCTTCTTAGAGTTGTTTCATCGTGCAAATTTCTTCAAGATGGTTGATGTAATCTTGTGGTGATTCCTTCTTCTCCTTGATTTATTTCTTATCTTCATTACCTTTGTGTTGAAAGTATGTAGTTTTGCATGTCATGACTTGCATTTAACCAACTAAGGATAGAGTTTAAGTTGTGACAACATTTCTAGCTCCTTCCAAACATTATCCTCAACATATTGAGCCTAATTATGAAACACTTTTGCAAAGACATATGAAATTATGAGTTGTGTATAATATAGTTTAAGTTGTTGATGATATTGTGGGTGCAAACAATAGTATAGTTTTTTTTAAATCAATTTTGCGCATCACCTTATTAGTCTTAGATTTCATTTCATGTTTCCTTCCCTCCTTTTTTTAGTATGCAATAGTACTATAAGCTAAAATAGGTGAATATTAATGGAACAAGCCCTCTTTGGACATTCACTCCAAGTTATAGGCAACCCACAACTGCTAGAGTGATTCCATGTTTCACTAGATTATTGAGTCAAGCACATGGCAAGGGTGCAAATCCAAGTGACAATAATTTTTGGCACACCTAGTGAGACCATTTGAACTATCTCAGTTCAAAATTTGTCCTCTCATTATTGATATTTGGTGTGTGTATTAGTTGTTTTTTCCTTTGGAAGTAATATCTTCACACAGACCTAGCGAGTCCAAGTTCAATAATTTACTGGTTTCAAGTGGACTAAGTGTTGGTATGTGCTTAATTTACTGGTTTCAAACTGAGCATATGCAACTGGTCTTACCCCAAATATATTTGCTATAGGAAGTGACCAACATGTTCAATATATTTTCCACCCACCCACCCTTGCTCAATATTCTTGGAAACCTACATATTCTCAAAATAAACCACAAGAAGGCCATTTTGTTTCCAATCAACATATCTACTCTCATATTTAGCCTCAAAATGTTGATAACATAAGCATTAGAGATATAATTTTGGACTTTCAAAAGTAGTTGAATGATATTGAAGGAGACCAAGAGTATAACTTACAGTGGGAAGAGTTGACTTATCCAACTTACCAATACTAGCAAGAGATGGAAATACAAAAGGATTAATATGAGGAGTCTCTTGCAAGAGAGGTTGCTACTAAACAAGAACAAATGAAGCTATTACTTTCCCAAGAAAAAAGGCTAGAAACCCAATCGACTCCTTGTATTCCTAGCTTTAGGCAAGTACCTTTTACAACACTAGACCAACATGCAAAAGAAGAGAATCCCAATTACAAAATTCTAAGCTTCAAGCAAGGTAAACCTCCTAAGTCTTCAAATCAATTTCTTAAGTTTAAAATTCCAATTTTTAGGAGTCTTCACCCTTTGCAAGACCCTAAAACTAAGCAAGATTAGCCTAGTATCCCTCAAGAGTAGCCTTCTCCAAAACTTATACATCCTCAAGAAACTCAACAAAACCTCTATGATTAGCCTCCTTGTCCTAGCACCATTTATTTGTGCAAAGTTGGACCCATTGCTCATTAAGATAGTTGGTTTTCTAAGGTAAGAGATGAACAAATTATAGTTGATGAAATTTCAGGTGGTATAGAAAATGAAAAATTAGAGGTGTTGCAAGAGGATGATGAGAATGATCAACTAGGACAATAGGTTGAAGAGCAAATAAGGATCAGTTGGGAAAAAAATATTACAAGTAAGAAAGGGGTGGTGAAGAAGAAGGTTCTATATTTTGGTTTAATGAGATTCCTTCTTTCATTGAGCAAGATGAAGAAGACATGCTCATACTGACATCAACAACAACTTTGGTATATTTGGAAGATACAAATGACCATGAAAAGGTGTTGGTTTATGAGGAAGAAAATGAGGACAACTTTATTTTATAAAATAGAGAAGTTGACACACACAATGAGAGATGCTATGAAGTCAAAATTAGTCCTCTCATACAAAAAAACAAAGAAGATGTTGAAGAAGACCTATTTTGGGATAATTTAGAGGTATTTTGTTCAAACTTAGATATCAAGCCATCATCTCTCAAAGAGGGAAATCATAAGTAATAGGAGCATGGTGCAGAAATATCTATGTTTCTATCAAATCAGCCACAAGAAATCATCTTCACAAGTCAGCAAGATGATGATACAATAGACCACAAGTAGGAGACCAACACTAGAGTTCCATATTTTGTCTTTTCATGAGGATATCTCATTAGACATCTAGCCAAGATGAAGGCCAACAAAGCATCACAAGTCATGCTGTCAACCAAGTATGAAGTTGTAGCTGAAGAAGAACACATTCATCTTACTTATCCACTTCAAAACAATAGTATGCATGGTCAACATGAAGAGGTAAGTGGGTTTTCTTTAATTCTTCAAGAGGTATTGCAACAAGTGGCTAAACATTTGTTATTCTTTCACCTCCTCTTGGCTACTCATAAACATGTGAAGCATTACAAATTGATGAGAAAAGGAAGTTATTTAAAGGAACTAGTCAATGGTTTTGTTTGATTAGATTTTTTTGTTGGTTAGTATAAGATTGGATAGGTTTTCCTTCAGGTTAATACGTGTTGATACATAATGTTTTAGAGGCTGTTTTCTCCAGTTGTTGAAGCACAAATGGTAAGTTTCGAGTTTACATGTTTAGTTAGCTATACTTGATGTGTTCACAACTAATTTTCAAGTTTGGTTTTAAGTTTTCTCTGACTCTCTTGACTCATGTTCCCAAGGGATCCATCAAAAGTAAAGATCTCTTCATCCTAGACCAAAAATACAGTTCATTACCTTTCCAAAGACCATCTCTAGCCCCAACTTTATCCTCTTTATGTTCAAGCATATTAAAATCACCAACAATAAGCGAGGGGATTTTAGGTAGATTGGAAGTCATCCAAGCCCATAGATGAAATCTCTCATTATAGTCATTTGAGGCATATATGGAGCAAAGTCCAATTATTTTAGATTTAATATCAAACTTGACCCAAACAATATGGTTACAAGGGGAAATACCCTAGTCTACCATAAACTTGGCCCAGTTATTTTTGACAATAGAAATAGTAAAGCCTCCTTTTCCTTTCTAATGCATAGTGGAAAATGCCTTAGTAGAATTTCATATGAAATTTAGGACATGATCTTTTTAAAACCCAACCACTTTGATCCCTTGTAGGAAGAGAATATCCAATTTAGGTCTGTCTATAAAAAAGCCCCAAGAATATATTTTCTATTAGGGAATTTTAGTCCCTTGACATTCCAATTGCTTATATTCAATCTCATTAAGAGGCAGGGGGTTCTGGAAGGGCCTTCTAGTTTTTGTACAATATTTCAAAACACTATGAAACTTTGTCCTTTTTAGAGGAGCTATCCTCAGGGTTTTTCTCTTCCATTCCCTTCTTACCACCCTCTTTAAGGATTCATAACATTTGGACCTCTCAAACTATTTTCTCTTTTTGTAACTTCCACCTCCTTTGTTTTCCCTTGTGTAATTTGACCAATTTCGGTCTTAGAAGTTGAGTACATGGGATTGAAATAGTTAAGAATTGGGACCCTAGAGCCATGTCTAGGAAGAAGCTCCAAGGCCTTTGGATTGTCAATGTTTAGTATTATTTCATCCTGATCCAATTTTCTTTTCTACATTTTGGCTTCTTCAGCTCTAGACTTAATGGTCTCCGGGGCCAATTGTTGGGCATTTTGGGGAAGAGCTGATTTTTTCCCATTGAAGTATCTCTAACTTTAGGTCTAGTATTAACCATTACAATGGAGACACCCAATTTGGGGTCTTGACCTTCCATTGATCTAACAACTTCTATCTCTCCTTCAAATAAGGGGTCTATAAGAGAAACCCTAGGGATGTCCTACTCACAAGACCCCGTGTTTGGAGGGGAGATGTACAATTTATCTCCAACAATATTAGAATATATTTGTACCTACATTTTTGTTCATGACACCAATGTTAGTTAGGTCAACCTAAGAAACTGGATTATTAGCAGTATTAGGTGGGTTTTCTTCAACCATATGCTTAGAGGAAAAAATATTATTACCAGAGGGATTTTCCACCCTATGTTCAACATTTTACTCACACTAATGAAAAAATATAGGTTGTTCATTAAGACTTGCACAATATCAAGCGATTTCAAATCAATTCATAATGCCTAACAGTTCTATATACTATTTCTTTATGCCTACAATTTCCAATCTCTTTTATGATATTCATATGTTTTCCACGAATCTTTAAATATCTGGGGTTTCACATTGATGCTATTTACAATGGTTTTTTCATTTATATTCTTTATGCCGCACAATGCAAATATGTTGTAGGTGATGTCAATGTTTGTCACAATAACCTATAACTCAATATCTGGGGTTTCAACTTACACTATTTATGAATGTCAAGTCATTTCAATTCAATTTCAAGGTTTTTATTTTATTCTATATGACTGGGAATATATATTAGTTGTATGCATTGTAAATGTTTGTCACCCACCACCCTATAACTCAGGTAAACACTGAAAGGTAAACACTTTCCTTACTATACTTTCTCATTATAAGTTAAACAATGTTACATGTCTTTGATTAATGCCTCCTTTCATATATTTTTGCAGGATTGAGTTGGAGAAATTCACCATATCATTGGCCATCTCCAATTCAGAGAGGTGAGGTTTTTAGCCTCACTAAGGCCATACCATTGTCTCCTGTCATTCGTTACTTCTTTCTTCTTATTACTTATTTGATTTGTTATGGGTGTGTTGTGTTACTTAAGTTGAAGGTTAGTATTTATTTTGTTGCTGATTTTGAACATAATATTTAAAGTTTTTATGTGGTTATCCATAGTTCAAAGGTTCTCTTGCGTTCTAAGTGCATCCACAATGTGCTCCATAATGTATATGGCATCTAGGGTGTTTATGAACACTTCCAATATTTTTGTTCATAAACGCAGTCAATTTTTCAAGGAAAAATATGGTTCTCTTCATGCATCAATGTGACTTTAATGGGTTTAATCTTTTCATTTAACTTCTATCTATACATATATATAACTTTCAATATATCTATCAATGTATGTATCTATATATCTATTATCTGTGTATATATATATATATACATGGTATATATATATACATGTATATGTTATATATATATATATACATGTATCTATATATATACATGTATCTATATATATATATATGTATCTATATATACATGTATATAGATACATATATATATATTTATCTACATGTATATATATACATGCAAAATGTATATATATATATATATATAAATGTATATATATATACATGTAAATGTATATATATATATACATGTAAATATATATATATATATATATATATATATATATATACATATATATATAATATATATATGCATTATGCATGTATATATAATATATATATATACATATATATACATGTATATATATATTGTAATACCCCCATGTTGTTGATACTCTTTAATACTCTTATGTGTTGGTTTGATACTTGGTTTGTGATGGTGATTAGTTCAACGACTTGGTTGTGTGTGGATTCATTGTTTGGTTGGTTTGTTGCACTTGACATTACTTATGATGTTTGATGATACATTATGTGGTGGTTATACTATTTGGTTATGCTATGATTTTCTTTAATATTATATGTGACGATGTTGTAATTCTATGTTGCTATGGTTTCTGATGTGTTTGCTAGTGAGTCTTGGTGAAAGGATGGAGTGGCATCACTCGCTTGTGAGCGCCCTGCTACCCCGTGATTTCCTTTCACGGTGTGTCTGCAATGGAGATTTACATGTTACTTGACGTTTGTTTGTATGCATAAATTATAGGAATAAAGTCTCGATTCCACCTACTTCGACAGGAGAGGGTGAGCCTTAAATTAACCCAACGGGTACGATGTTGAAAAAGGGAGTTGATAAGGAAGTGTCCCCGTCCCAAGTCCGTCACTTTTTTGTGAGTCTTGCTGTGTCTTGGTTTTGGCTTTGTCCTTGTCTCTGTACTGGTTGTTGTGTATTTATTTTAATTATGGTTAGTTGTTATTTAATTTATTTTTACTTTATATGAAATAAATTAATGATATTTTGTGTATATGATTATTTGTGAGTAATTGTAATTTTGAATTTAAATATTGTAAATTAAAAGTTATTTAATTAATTAAAAGCTGTAAGTAAATAATTTAAAGAAATAATGTGGGTGATAATTATATATTATCTTTTTTCAAGATATTAAAATTAGAAAATTAGAAGAGAATATCTTGTGAGGATAATATCATGTGAAAATAATGAATTTTTAATTAAATCTATGAGATAAGTGCGAGCTTTTAAAAGAAAGAAAAAGAACCAACGAATGTTTTGGATTTTTGAGGAAAAAGAAGAGCTTTATTTATTTTTATTTATTTTATTGTGAGGAAATTTTACACATGGATTGAACCGTTTTATGGATGTGTTTCATATGATTTTGGCGAGATGGTTATGCCTTGCAGATGTTCCATTTGTCGGTTTAGTGTTCTTGTTGGTACAATCCCTTGGTGTTAGTTTTAATGGTTTGGGTGTCTAGGGAGAGTGGCTCTAAGTGGGGGCCGATGCACAAAGGGGTTGTCAGGGTAACCCACATAAAGT
Organism: Sequoia sempervirens; assembly: GCA_007258455.2. NCBI lineage: Eukaryota > Viridiplantae > Streptophyta > Pinopsida > Cupressales > Cupressaceae > Sequoia > Sequoia sempervirens. The sequence goes on from VDFB02373414.1 coordinate 174,393, forward strand.
TAGAGTAATCAGTGATAACCTAAGTAATTAATTAGGGGTTGGGTAGTTAAACATTAATAAGATAATTATGGATGCCTCATCCGCCTGTTAGTGCTATCATAGGCTAAAGGTGGGCTGAGAAGGCCGTGGTTGGCATGATCGTTGCCTTGTCTCCACGAGAGGTTAACGGTTCTGCATGAGTAACCCTACGGAGTGACGCCTTGAGATAGGAAGTCAGGATAACCATAGATGGAGGCGACACCTGGTGATAGGTTGTCTGGATAATCCATGTATAGATGGAGGTGACACCTTGAGATAGGATGTTTGGATAATCCCTGTAAGGCCATGCAATGAAACTCTCCTCTAGCATTCCCTTTTGAGATGTTTTTATTGAAATCCTCTGGAAGTGGTCTATTGATATTATGTCTTAAAATTTATTGATGATATGATTTGTGACTTATTGTTGTAATATGTTGGAAGTGGTCTATTGTTATGTTTTTGGTGACTTACCGTTGTTTAGTTTTGTGAGTGGTCTTTTGATATTATGTTAGCTTTATCTGGAGTTAGTCTTGTGTTTTCTGTTTGGATGTGCTTGGTCAGGGATCCTTCCTTGTTTACTCCCATCACAGGGGTGGTTAGGTGGAATGTGCTACGCACCCCGTTAGGTCCCCTATGATGTAGTTGTACTATTATAAGTAGAGTTTTGCTGATCCAGCTTGGTCCAGGATTCATATATTACTAGATGCATATTTGTGCTCCAGATGTATTCTATGTATTGATGTATCACTCCCACATGCGTTGGGATGACTTATGATGTAACTTTATTTATGTGTCCATTGAGATGTACTTTTAGATTGATGTAATGTATTGTCATACCATGTAAATCATTCTTGAACTATCATTTGTATATATTGTCAATGTTATGTTGTATCTGTGGAAATACGTACTTTATATCTTCAAGATTAATTTAATGTAATTTGTGTGTATGGTATTATATGGATTACTCTTGTCATGTTGTTTATCATTTATTAATGTTTAAAATTGAAGTTAAGTGAATGAATGGGTTAGCTACGTAATGTCACCTCATGTACCCCAAAGGACCTAGGTGTTTAATTTGTAATATTTTAAATTTAATGTATACAATAATTTATACACTTTAATAGTTTAAAAAAAAAATTGTACCATAAATGTTATATGTATTAGTTTTCTTTGGGGTTGCATGGCAAGGCATTACATATATATATGTACATGTAGATATATATATATATATATATATATATATATATATATATATATATGTATGTTATATATATATGTATATATATACACATGTAATGTATATATACATGTATATACATATATATACATATGTATATATACATGTATATATACATAAATGTATACATGTATATATACATGTACATACATATAGATGTATATATACATGCATATGTATATATATACATATATATATACATATGTATATATGCCATATATACATACATATACATATGTATATATATACATATACATATGTATATACATATGTATATATACATGTATATATATACATGTATGTATGTATATATACATATATATACATATATATACATGTATATATACATGTATACATACATGTATATACATGTGTACATAGATATATATATATATATATACATGTATATATACATATATGTATCTACATGTAGATACATATATGTATATATACATGTACATATGTGTACATGTATATATATATATCGACATGTACATATATATACATGTATATATATACATATATATATAATATATATCTATATATAGATATAATATATATTATATCTACATGTAGATATAATATATATCTAGATCTACATGTAGATGTATATGATATCTATATATATCTCTCTCTCTCTATATATACAGACATATATACATATATACATGTAGATACATTTATGTATACATATACATGCACATTGATATATATGTTTATACATATTGACATAGACATACATGTACATACGTATGCGCACACACACACACACACATATATATGTATTGACATAAACATACATCTAAATACGTATGCACATAGATATATATGTACATACTTATGCACATACATATATATGTACATATGTATGCACATATATATACATATATGCACTACAAAATTGTGAAATACAAAACTGACAAATGAATTATTGTGCGATGAAGAATAGAATAAGGAAATTTCATGGCAAAATATCCTCGAAATGAAAACTAGTGAAACCATTTTCATATTTCGGAATAACAAAAAAATATTAAAATCAAATTACAAAGTTAAAGTTTGTGCAATGATGAACACAATAATAGGGGAGAGCTACAGTCTAATAGGTCCAACTTGTTCATGACGTGCCCGTTTCAAAGTAACACCATTTGTCATTAAGTATTCTCTTATATATATATATATATATATATAGTCCTCAAAGTAACTTTATACTCATCCATACAAACATAGGTCACATTCATCTCTACCATTCACTCCTTCAACCTCCCTTGACATGCCTCCATAGAAATACCCTCATAATGAAAGTGTAATTATGTTGTCAGTGTTAACCAACATAATCTAATTAGTATTTACTAAATTGAATGATATACTTTTTGGGCATGCATTATAATTGTAACCCCTAAATCTAATGTGTTTTTTGGTTTACAAAAAAAGAGTGAACTGTAATATTTCATAAAAACTATACAAGTTTATTTTAGATGCGAACCCAAACAAATAAACTTGAGATAAGACGTGGAAACATGTTAAATTTTGTAGAGGTATAGCCTAAAATTAAATTTCAATTGAGCCACTGATATACAAAAGGATAGATTACATCAAGTGTTTCTTTATGAAGTGTTGTGTTGGTGGTAATATTTAGTTTTTAGTATGTTGTGTGAGAATATTGTACTTTATTCAAATACTTTACTAAGACAATAGCCTTGTACATGAATTACATGAAAATATTGTATAAGATTTAGTTACTTGGAATGTTATATCTTATAAATAATTTTCTTTGAATCTAGGACAAAATTATATATGTTGGAATTTAGACATGTCTAGTAGACCTTTTCAATGACTATATGAAATGTCTTGTTATGTAGTTTTAAATGTTACATTATCAACATAGATTGTATTGTATGAAATGTTGTATAATATTATCAGCATTGAATATATTTAAAAAAATGTAGAATAGGTATTATAAACATTGTAATTGTTGTAAACAAAATTGAAATAGATTATCTACATAAAATGTATTTTTTGAAATGTAGATTATATGAAAACCATAAAAGGTATTCACATAGTCATCAATGGGCCCCATAGTAGAGCCCCTTAATATCTAATTGTAAAACAATTTTTATCCATAAAGTAAACAAGAGGAGTCAAATCACTGTACCAATTTTTTTTTAGTTCAATCGACTAATGCATGTCATGAACAGGTTGGTCTTATTCAACTGAAAGCATTGGTAGGGATTGAGAATTGAACTCAAAAATCAACTCTAACATTCATATAGACTACAATTTGACTAACATTTACATTGCAAACATTAAATTGCAGTGGATAACAAAATAACATTGTAAAATAATCACATTGATAAAAATATTTAGTTCATTTATATATTAATGGTAGAGTTGCAGCATAATGAAAATGGCATCCCCAACTACAACAAAAAAAAACAAAAATATAAGTGGTTGTTACAATTGGTCCCTCCCAACCTCAGTTGAATGCTCCAAGAAAGGAGTCTAGAGATGTGTTCTTGTCTCCTATTGTTGCATTTAGACTTGGGCCATAAAATGATTTGCATTTGAATTTGTTGATTGCATACAACTTACATTTGAAGGGGTTAGTGGTGAAAAAGTTAGTCCAACTGGAAATTGAGTGCAACTAACTTGAGATAGGATGGGACTCAAACAAACATTGCCTGTAGTAAAGAGATGGAAGTTATTATTCATTATTTCTTGAAAGAAACCATGATTATCAGATAAGGGGGTTGCAGGATTGCTTAAGAGTCTATCTCACAATAATGCTCTATGGGTAGCCTCGATCTCCCTTTCCTTCTTATCTTGTTCTTTTTGTAGCCTCTCTTTCTCCTTTTGCTCTCTTTCCTTTCTTTGCAACTGTTTCAACTGCTCTCTTTCCTTTTCAAAATTTCTTTGTTCCTTCTGCTCCAAGGCCACAATTCGTGCTGCCTTTTTTTCCTCAATTTGTTGCCTCTTTCTGATTTTTAATTCCTCCAGATCTTGTTTTCTTCACTCCTGCTCCATTATGAGAGTCATGTAACTGTCAATAGTCAACAACTGAGACTATTGGCTCACCTGAAGAGCCCCACCAATAGACTTTCTCATTCTTCCATTAACTGTGTGAATTGACAGCTTAAGGCAGTTACTAATTCTTGAACCAGTTTGGGTTTCAATTGTTTCATTGACTTGGGAGTCAGTGAACTCCTTGTGGTCCACTGTACCTTGACTTTCATGGCCGCCATCTACATAGTAGTGAGCTAATTGGTTTGGAGGTGTGGCAGTTGGAGATGGGAATGTGAAATTCCCCATGTCTTCTTGTTCGGGCTGTCTATCCATGTCCTGAAGTTGTTGCTTTGCACTTTCCTGCACTTGAGTATTCGTTGCAGTATGCAATGTTTGTGATAGTTCATTTGTTGAAACATCAAGTTCCAAAAGACTAAGGATGATCTACACTGCAAAATAATCCTTGGTGTCATCAATCTCATACGTCTCATTGGGACACATGTTGCCCACAAGTGCATCAGAATTGAGGGGCCATATCCTAGTCCTTTTAAAGCTAACTTTTATGTTCGATGGAGTCATTGCTCTTCTTAGTGCCTTGCTGCCTGACTCCTCCAATTCTGCCCTTCTAATACCAATATTGGGGAATCTAGCGAGAAATGTAGCTCATTTTGATTTGAAATATGCCTTGAATGGTACAAACACGCTAACATCCAAAGGTTGTAGTACGTGAGAAGTATGAGCAAGCAATGTAAGGAGGTCAATGCCTAACCTCCTTGCCTCTTGGATAGTTGACAGTGCAACGTGACTTCCATGGCCATCAAAAATGAGAAGGTGCCTATTACTTGGTGACACCCTAGAATTGAGAGACAAAAAAAGCTCCTTTGTCATCCAAGCATGTGCTTGGGTTTCCATACATGCTAGTGGTTCACAATTCACAATGCAATTCTCTATCTCTATATTGCCCTTGAACAGATAGAAACCAGGTATGCTTTGGCCAGTTGCATTAACACAACAGAGAATTGTTATCCATTCTCTTCTTTTTGGAATTATGTACAAGACATTCCTACTACCTTGTCATTCCAACACCCTCATTGTTCCATTTTTTCTAGCTTGAATGCCCGTTTCATCACAGTTCCATATTTTGTTAAGACCATATAAGGTACTTTCATATGCCACTGTTAGCGTTCTATAAAATTTAGCTACTACTATGGGTCTTAGGTTTACTGCCCTATCTTTGTCAAGACCTTCAGTTGTGTGCAAGGTCAATTCTAGATGGTGCTTCTTGAATCTAGTCCACCATGATTTTCCAGGTAGCCCCTTTGTGAAATGGTTGGGTCTAGTATGGCATATCTTAGCAACCTCTTGCTTGAGATTGATAATATCAAGCTCGTGGAAAATCTTGGCATATCTCAAGCCTATGGCCAACATCTGCCATATCTTTGCACCAATTTACAATCAGACCCTCCTCCTCTACTGTTAGGACTGTTGGTGGACCCTTCTTTGAAGTAGTTGTCAGGCCACCTAACCAATTGCTTAGCATAGTAGCTGGGATTTTCCATTTCTTCGCAACAGCTCTTGTCGACATCCCATTTGTTTCAACATCCTCTAGGGCCATGTCCATGTCTTGTGATGACCATTCCATTTCTTTTGATGCTCTTTCCTACTTGATTACAGGTGCAACAATTTCTGGGACTGCCTCAAAAGGTTGAGGATTGCTGTTTGCTTCTACAACCGGTTCATACAGATGGTGAACTATAATTATCTCTTTCCATGTACCTGACTTTGTCTTTGCAGTCTTGTTTTTTGGATTGGACCTCATATTACCTTTAGATTTCACCTACAGATATTAAAAAAGATGTTTGGAGTAGTTAAAAATAATAATGATTGAACATTGTTGAAGTCACAGTGATGCATGAACAGTTTGCTTTTCTTTTATTTATGCATGTTGATATTTTGTAATGCAATGCTTGGTATACATGAAAAATTTGTAATGCAATCATTGAAAGTTTGTAATGAAATTGTCTTTAATGTGCATGAATATATACAGACACGTGCACATATACATATATGTATACATATATAAATATATATATGTATACATATATAAATATATATATGTACATATATATATGTGTGTGTGTGTGTGTGTGTGTGTGTATAGTGCACAATTAGGTTAGTGATACATGAACGAACATTGGTTAACCATATTGTCAAAATGAAAGACAATGGTACAGGCGTAGTGAGGTAGAAAACCTCAATTGAAAGACAAAGGGAGCTTTCTTGAGTGCATAGCTGCACAATGAATTGTATAGAGCCAAACATAAATGCATTGACATCCACAAACAATATAAATTGAAACCCCAGATATGGAGTTAAAGGGTAGTGGGTGACAAACATTTACAGTGCATACATCGTTCTCTATATTGAAACCCACATATATAGAAAATAAAAAAAAGCCCACAAATTAAACTAAATTTCCTTGACATTCATAGACTGTATAAGTTGAAACCCCAGATATTGAGTTACAGGGTAGAGGGTGACAAAAATTTATAGTGCATACAACTGATCTATATTCATAGGCATATAGAAAGAAAAAGAACCCTGAAATTGAACTAAAATGACTTGACATGTTCATAAATAGTACATAAGCTGAAACCTCATGTATTGAGTTACATGTTATTATGAAAAACATTGACAACACATACAAACATATTTGCATCCCAACACATAACGCATATAAATGATAAACCCAACTGGCAAAGAATGAGTTACACATTTTTTAACATAAATACATTGACATTCATAAACGGTATAAGTTGAAACCCTAGACATTGAGTTACAGGGTAGCTGCTGACAAACATTTATAGTGCATACAACTGATCTATATTCGTAGGCATATAGAATAAAAAGTTGAAATTGAACTGAAATGACTTGACATTCATAAATAGTGTAAGCTAAAACCCCATGTAATGAGTTACATGTTATTGTGACAAACATTGATAGTGCATACTTGAACATATTTGCATCCCAGCGCATAATGTATATAAATGATAAACCCAACTGACAAAGAATGAGTTATGCATTTTTTAATAGAAATGCATTGAAATTCATAAACAATATAAGTTGAAACCCCAAATATTGAGTTACAGGGTAGCTGGTGACAAACATTTGCAGTGAATACAACTGATCTATACTCGTAGGCATATAGAATAATTTAAACCCCTGAAATTGAACCAAAATGACTTGACATTCATAAATAGTTTAAGGTGAAACCCTTGGTATTGAGTTACATGTTACTATGACAAACATTGCCAGCGTATACAAACATAATTGCATTCCAAGGCAAAAAAGAATATAAATGAAAAAGCCAACTAACAAAGAATGAGTAATGCATTCTTTAATAGAAATGCATTAACATTCATAAACAATAAAAGTTGAAACCCCATACACTGGGTTATAGGGTAGTGGGTGATAAACATTTACAGTGCATACAAATGCTCTATATTCACAGGCATATACAATATAAAAACAAACCTTGAAATTGAATTGAATGACTTGACATTCATAAAAAGTGTAAGTTGAAACCCAAAATATTGAGTTACAAGTTATTGTGACAAACATTGACATCACATACAACATATTTGCATTTTGAGGCATAAAGAACATAAATGAAAAAACCAATGTAAACAACATCAGTGTGAAACCCCAGATATTTATAGATTTGTGGAAAACATATTCATAGCATACAACATATTGGCATCTGTAGGCATAAAGAATTAGTAACAGTAGAATACCTGTAGCTTCTTAGGGTGTTGCTGCTGCCTCTGGATTTTCTTCATCTTTCTCTAGGAAATTGTATAACTGAAAATGAAAGTGGCATGTGCTAAATGGAAATTGGAAGAGATTGAGTAATGCATTTTTGAATTTGAAAATTTCCTTATATGTTTAATGCTAGTTTGGTATAAAGTCTTTAATTCTTGTATTTTTTTCAAATTTGAAATCTTGATTCTATGCCTTCAATTGCAAAGTTTGTATGTATTAATGGCATGCAATCCTTATTTTCTTGATAAGTGATTTTGGTGGCTTTAACACCATTGTTTTGGTGGTTGCAGGTGGAAAAATAGGAGAAGGCACCAGTAGTAGTGAGCATGGATTTGACCGATGGGACACATATGAATGATTGCTTTTCATTTGAGTGTTGTGTTGGTGGGCAAGTGGGATGGAAGTTTGGTTGGATTGGATTTACTGATGGGACAGTCTTGACTCCTAGTTGTTCTCATGGCATCAGATCTATGAAAATATTGGTTGTGATGTAATGTAAGTGGTGATATTAAAGGAGAGTGTGGGTTATACTAATTTTTTTTAAAATTTTGGCTACATATTTTAATGCTACGAGCCAGATGAAATCAACAGAGTACGTAAGATGCGCTATTAGTTTTTTTTTGAATATTCTTTGACATGTAAGATTGCGAATATCTATTTGTGTATCTAGGACAAATATTCATCGATTATAATACAATTTTGACAGTACATTGATACAAGTACCCTTGTTGAATTTTTGGGTGTTCACACTATTTTACAATTGCATATTAAGGTGCTCTAGTGTGGGGCCCATGTGGGACTACTTCCGTCCCCAGTATAGGCTGCCGCCCTTGTAACACCCCGCTACACAACCCTAGAGGAAGTTGCAATTAACTACTCAAACAAACTATTTTTTTTTTTAATTACTTAATGAATTAAGAAACACATACATTCCATACATGTTAAATTACATCAAAGGATAAGAGATACCACATGATTTCAAATAACAATCATTTAACAATAAGATTACAACTCTCATTCCCCGAATGAGGTAAATCCAATAAACATGGTTACATAATACATCTTCCACCTCGATAACAAATAAGGGGTAATACATTACAAGATTCAACTAAAAAGAATAAAGCATGAAATGAAACTGGATCCCACGAGCTCTCCAACTGGAAATCTCGTCCACACGAACAAGGAGGAAACCCAATGGAATAAGCTGCACGTTCCACCCACCCATGTGATACCCGAAGGCTCATCCCCCATGCTAGGAGATAGTAACAAGGATTCCTAGACAAACCCATCTACCTCTAGACACAGGCTAACTCACACTGGCACAACCAATCACGTGAACCATACAACCATAAGAATAACACAAGTACAACTCTAACATCACTGACATAAGTCACATTGCTTCCAGAAATAAAACAAATCAGGTATGTTAAGAAGAGCATACACATAAAACCAAATACCAACTGTTGCCATAGAAAGAGTGTCATCACACAACTCAACATGGGATATCCTCTGGGAATCTTCAGAGGCTCTGGCCCCCATTATGGGTTATCCTAGTGGCCTCAACTAAATCTCGGCCCCCATACTCACTCATGGAATCAAATACCTCTCGTACAGACAAGATAGATGACCTTGCCATTCCAGGCCTTCCCACTCATCCCAAGCCTATACGAGCACTTGTGTCGATGAGTGAGGCTAAATTAGCTTGATTAATGTGAAATACTACCCAAACTTCTAAGTATATTGTTTTAGTTATCACTTGATTAAACCATCTCTGAAGGTTACCCAGTTTACCTCTTTGGGCTCTGGCGCCTAACAAAATCCACTCTTCTACTTGACAACACATACAAACCAATCACCAAGGGAATCCCAAGTGCATACTAGCAAGATAAAACTACTCCAACTCTAGGAGGAACACATAATGAAAAACTCACTCCAAACACTGGAGGCAACAAAACACATAATCCACTCCTTCCAAAGGAGGCACAAACCACATGAACCACTCCTAATCCAAAGGAGACACAAATCACATAATCCACTCTTAATCCAAAGGAGGCACAAATCACATAATCCACTCCTAATCCAAAGGAGGTACAAACCATCCCCGTTCGTGAAAACTAGGTAAAACAACAGGATACAACTATACGCACTACCCAAGGCAATACAAAGGTTGACTAACACATTACGACAACCTACAAAATTAAATGAAAACCCCATCTGGAAGACTTACATAAATAGATAACTCCATTGCCCAACATCAAGAATGAGAGAAATCACATAATGAAAGGACAATTTGGACAATTTATTAATCTACTTAGGATTTCCTAAATCCAAGCAAAGCACTGACATAACACATGCAACCAATTAAAATAATTAACGTCATTTGTAATAAGAAGCTTAAACTAACTGTTTTATTTTAACTTCCCCGATTACAATGAATGTTAAAATCAATTTCCTAATAATCATCATTTTCTTATAAATCAATGTTTGCTTTATTATAATAAAATCATCTAAAAAAAAAACTATATTTAATTATCAATTAAACATATACAATTACATATATATACATATATTAACTATTTAAATTTTCTATTTATAAATATATAATTCCATTTTTAATTAAACCAAATATTTAAAATATATAATATATATATTACATATATAATATATATTATACAGATTAAATAAATAATAATAAAAAAACACAATAACTATATAATATATATATATTATATATATATTTTAAGTAAATATTATATTTAATATATATATATATATATATATATATATATATATATATATATATATATATATATATATATAATATTTAAAAAAATAAAAATTAAAAAAAGGTTTTTGAGCAATGCCCAAACCCCCAAAAGGAGGAGGACGTAGCCTATGGCTACGCCCAGCCTCCCTTAGTGGAGGCAGCGCCCTCCACTGGGGGTGTGGCTGTGGTAGCCAGCTATCCCCCCCAAATACCAATAAAAAAAAAATTATATATATATTTTAATAAATTTAAAATTAAATTTCAGATTTCAAGAAGAATACAAAAAACTTTTCACAGAATTTTAACAAGGGAAAAAAAAATTTTCCCAAAATAAAACAGACCCAATATGCCTTAATAAAATATATGTATATACATATATATATATATATATATATATATATATATATATATATATATATATATATATATATATATATATATATACATAAAATCTCCACTTTACAGTCAAATTGAACCAATTTTCTACATAAAATTTACAATAGAAATAATTTTTCTTGAGCACAATTTTATGATATGAATTTATGGAAATACCCAAATCCAAAAGAGAGGTTTCTAATTTCTTTTTGCTTTCTTTCCATTTTTTTTCTATTGTTGAACTTTCATTTGCCAAAATTTTTGTTGTAAGAGTTTGTTTTTCTACAAGAATCCAAATTCTTTTTCCATGATTTCAACAGGGTTTTCAAATTTGTTTGCAACAAGTTTTTAAAATTTAAAATACAAAATTTCAAAACAATAAGAAAAACAAGAAAGAACCTTTTTGAAGCTTGAAGAATAAGACTGCAAATTCCAATTCTTCCAAAATTCTTTCCAAATCTTCACTCCAATCCAAAGTGTATCAACAACAAGAGAAAATCCTTCCTTCCTTCTTCACAACTAATTTCTTTTTTTTTTCAAGAATGAAATATCTTCCCCAAATTTAGTCAACTTTCTCCAAAATATCCCACAACCACCATAGTTATTTCCCCTCTATCCATTTTGAGATATTTTGTTTTTTTTAAAATTTAAAATCAAATTTCTTTTCAACATGACTTTATTACTTTAAAAATAAAATAAAATTTCTATTTCAAAAAGAATTTAAAGCTTTTAATAATTTCTTTTCAAAAGCATTTAAAACTTTTAAAATTTTCTTTTGAAAAGAATTTAACACTTTTAATTCAAAATGGATAACTTCATTCATTTCAACACAATTAATTTAATTAATCAATAAAATAAATCTAATCCAAGATTAGATTATTTTATTAATTAAATTAAATTAATTAATAAATTAAATAACATTTCTAACATTATAACTAGATTTATTTAATAAACAACTTAAATACATAAAGCCATTTATTTACCTTTTCTAACTTGCAATTAAATAAAATCAAGGAGAGGTGAGCAACAAAGAAGCAACTTAACCCGACTAATACCCAACGACACACTATGACTAGGGTGATGACTTGGCACATAAAACCTAGCTACTATCTCCCAATCGAATATCGTTGGCCAATGTACACGCTCAAACCTGTGAAACCAAGTGGAGTCGATGTCCTGTACCTGTCAACCTGTGAACCAAGAGTATATCGAACATGCATATATATAACATAATAAACACACCGTGAAGAGGAAATCTCAGAATCGTAGGGCGCTCGCAAGCGAGTGGTACAATCTCGTCCCCTTCACCAATATAAAATTACTAACTAACGAATCTAACATCAATATTATACTCAAAAGCATAAAACATCATTAATTCAAATATTTGCTAAGGTAATTCAAAGCATGCCATAATGATAACATCAGAGTAAAATACCATCACATCAAAATATAACATTCACGTCGCTTTATAGATTGCGATCAAATAGTAACCAAGTACCATAGTCAAAGTATCAACATAAACAAAGCATAACAAAGAAAAACACTGCTTGATCAAAAGAGCCAAAAATGGAGGGGTGCTACAGCCCTACTTTGGGCTCTTCTCCCCAAGTGCTAGCCACATAAACTGATATGAGGGAATTAAGTGTGGGAGTTAGGCTAGACAATAGCTAGTACATACTGCTGATGCAAGACTCCACTAGCAAACAACCTTTAAACACAACATAATGTTGGTCTCGACTCTCAAGCCAAAATAAGGGCATGGGAGGGAGAAAATATAAATATATAAATTTAAATTAGGGCATGCATAGAACCCTAACAATAAACCTTCAACCAAGCAATAAAAAAAACACCAAGAGCACAAATATTTGGAAGAAGATAACAAAGAAAATAGAGGATACAAGGCGACGAAGGAAACTAATTTGAGCTCTAAAAGTGGTAGCAAAAGCTCCAAGGTGCAAAAATGGAAGGTGACCATTCAACATCCTCAAAGCTCTCCATTTTATGATTTGGAAAGTGAGAAGAATGAAATAATTATATTCATTTAAAATATTGTTGGATGGTCACAAAGAACCTAATTTTATCAAATTTGAGGATAGGTGCATAAAAATTATAATTGTAATTACAAATAAGCTCAATAAAACCCCACGAGATTGTTAAAAACTCTAGTAAAAACATCTAAAGGTGCTATTAAATGACTGATATGCACATATATAAATATTCCTATTAGCCAAACATTGCATGAAATGAATGTGACAAAAATACTAAATGTGCAATGCTTGGTCAATATGTCTATTTGTATACGCACCTAATGTCGATTGCTATCTTATAAAATGGTTTCTTCCTCATCTATTTCTCTCTTCTTGAAGACTATTTTCAAACCTTGAAGGGTGGACCATGGTTTTTTTACAAATCGTACCTCTCTCTGAAGAAGTGGGAACCAAATATGGATCTTAATAAAGTCGACATGTTGAAAAATTTCTAGTGCAACATGGGTTAGAATCCTAGGCTTATTGCTTGAGTATTGGGATAGGGATGTGTGAACCGTGGTTCCTTGCTCTTTGGGAGATCTCATTGTGATTGACAAGGTAACTAAATCTAGGAAGTGCTTCCTCTTTGCTAGATTTTGTGTTAACATTATTGTTGGAAAAAATATTCCCTCCTTAATGAGTTTCTCTTCTAAGCTTGGTGATTGGGTGCAACCAATAGAGTATGATGGGTCCCTTGTGATGTGCCTTAATTATGAGAAGTCGAGTCATGCACTTCTATTGCATGTGGTGTTTCAAGGTTTAGCCATTAGAATTCTAAGGACCTAGAAGTTCCCTTCTCCACTTCAAGATGTGCTTAGGAGATTGGTGGTGTGGATTGTCCATTAGTGGACAAGACCGACTCAAAGAGTGACACCTCTTAGATGATGAAAACTAAAGTTTTGGATTTGGCTACAATTAATGATTCTCCTCTTGATCCTTCACCCTTCAATAAGGAAAATTGATCTCTTATGGTAATTTGTGACCCTCCTACCAAATTATTCAGGCCCAATTTAGATAAAAATTGTGATGCTAGTTCAAAAAGAGTTCTTTAGTGCATTTTAAATTTAAACCACCTTAGAAGGTGGTTATCTTTTGTGGCATCTAGCTAGCTACTTTGTTCTCCCCCTTTATTGGGAGTGGTGGTTTTAATCATGCTTCGACTCTTGGTGCTCCTTGGTGCTCCTTGTTGTTCTTGTTTGTCGTTGGTTGTTTTCTTTGCTTCCTTGTAAAGGGTTTGTTCTCTATGGTTAATAACTCTAGGCAAAATCATTTACCTTAATAAAAAATAAAACACATGACATATATATGTATGTACGTATGCATTCAGATTTGATAAACATACATGATGGAACATAAAAACAATATCATTAAAACATTTTTGAATTTATTTTCATAAAATTCTATATTAAAATTTGAAAGAACATTGTTACTATATTCATATTTAAAGACATGAAATTTCCATAATTCATAAGAATAGTTTGTAAAATTTATAGACTAGACTATGTAAATATATTATCTTCATCAACATTTCAAATCATAGTCTATAATCCGAAACATTAATGAAGAAAATAAATTTACATAATCTAATCCAAAATTTTCACAACTCAATTCATATTTATTTTTTTAATTTGAAATCAAAATCTATATAATTCATTTCCTTCTCCCCAGTAATACATTCATAATACTAAACGACTTTGTGCTGAAAGATTAGACCAATTTCTTTGCATCTTATTCATATCACACCTTTTTTTAATTTGAAGTGAAGGTCCACACGGTTCATTTCCTTCTCAGTTTCATGTATATACGTAGTGCTAAGTCTTAACACAATTCCAAGATTGTCTATCTGAAATTATTATAATATATATTTTTTATTATTAATAGAATACTTCGATTTCTATTCAGTCTAGATGTAAATTTCCATGCTCTTGGTCATTTGTATCACTTTTATTTTGGGGGCGTCGGGAGAGTGGGGGCGGGGGTTTGCAGTCTTTCCTTCTTCCCAATAATGCGGAAAATTCAGACCGATAGCTTCGCATCTTGTTCGTATCATACCCTTTTTTTGTTTGTTTGTTTTTGTTTGAAGCCAGGATCCACATAATTCATTCATAGCACTCGAAGACTTTATGTGGAAAACTGCAGACCAATTATTTCACATCTTATCCGATCCAGTTTACTTGTATTCGTCTCAACCCAATAGGTAATCTCAGTCTGAAAGTTCCAAGCATACTTACATAACATGCATTAGAATGTAATTGCATTGGTGGTCAACATCCAAGAGTTAATGAAATTGAACAAGTCAGCGTTGATTTGGGGAACATCATAGATGCTCCACCAACTTCGATGACTAACACTGGAATCTGCACAGAATTTTCAAATGTGAACAGACCAGGAAATTTCAGAGCTACCCACGTTTATGCGTGTATAAATTCTCTTTCAAAGGGACTCTGTATCTTGTAGAGAGTAATGGACCCAGAACTCTACAAAGCCGCTAAATTGGGGAAAACAGATGTACTTGACAAGTTTTCTCCCTATCAAATTCTCGTGGGGGTTAGCCCTGAGAAAAACACGGCACTGCACATATCCGCCTGCAATGGCCATTTGAACTTCGTCACGAAGTTGGTTGAAATATCGAAAACAGATGAAGAGGCAGTTGGATACATGGCAGGGGATCAATTTTTGAGAGCGGTTAACAGAGAGGGAAACACGGCCCTTCACGATGCAGCACGGGGAGGACATGAGACTGTGGTGGGGCTTCTATTAAAGGAAGACTATACTCTGGCGCAGGTTAAGAATTGCCATGGTGAAACTGCTCTGTTCAAGGCTGCGGAGGAAGGGCATACCAACATTCTCAATAGATTGTTGCTTGTTACGCCTGATGAAGGCTACACCAGAACCGATGGCCAAACACCTCTTCATCGTGCCGCCTTCAGGCAACACAAAGGTATTGCATTGAACCATTTTTAAACCATTGTGTTAATGAAACTGCATTTTAACAGATTAATTTGTAGGGTTTTGTCTCAAATCTATTTTTTCACTTTTTTTTAATGATAGGATCTCAAATGTCTATTGAAAACTCAAGACAGTTGAATTCAGAAACAATTTTATCTAATTTTAACAAATAAATTTTGATGCTAAAGATTATTAAACATCAATTTTGCTGTTTTTGGATTTGATTGTGTGGAGTTTTTGTATTATCCTTTGGTGATCTATCATTGGGATAGAGAGCTCAAGGAGATGTGATCTGAAATTTTGATGCAAAAATTTAGCACACAATCAAATTCAGAAACAACAAAATTGATAGTCATATGAATTGCAGAAATCTAATAACATTGATTATGTCTTGGATTTAACATTTAAATGAAAATTTAAAATAGTTAATTTACTTTAAAACATGTACCTAATGACTTGTTAAAAAATTGAAAGATATTTGAGCATCCATGGAAAAAGCATGCACCTGTGCACAAATTTTCAAACGCGTAATATGTAGATTCGTACCAAAGATATTGGAGTGTATTTAGATCGTTCCGTACAATGTTTGGACAGGACACCCAATGTAATTGGTAAATAATAAATTACAGCCACAGGTACAGTAGGGAATGGTCTAGAGCGATTCGTACGTTTAAAAATATCTTACCTTTCTCTGTCAAAGTTCACTTCTTGCTAGTGGGGGCGCCAGCCCAGTAATTGGCAGGCTTTTTGATTAGTATGATTTTTCCAGAGTTTATGAAGACGAATTAGGATTTAATTCTACAATTTTTTATATAATCAAATAAAAAAACTCCAATTCATTTTAACTTAGTTTTTAATTTTCTGTTTATAACTTTTCCAAATATACAGATGTAATCGAGAAACTTTTGCAGAGACCTGGAATTATTAAAATTACAGATAAGCAAGGTAGAACACCACTCCACTTAGCTGCATTAATTCCAGCAGTAATTCCAGTATCACAGGTGAAATTGAAGAAAATTAGCCAGATTGGATCAATGCTTTTGAAAAATGATGGAGAGTTATGTTGCAGAGTGGACAAAAATGGGCAATCAGCACTTCATATAGCAGCGAAAGAAGGAAATGCATATTTGGTGGAAAAGATATTACAACACAACAATCTTTGTATTGAAATGGTAGACAATGATGGTCGAAATGCTCTTCATCTGGCTGTGATGAATGCATCCAAAATATTTTACAGGGCTGGATATAGTCTCAAAACTATTATATCCTCAGTGATGGTAAAGAACTTGGTGGACTGTGCTGACAACAATGGACATACGGCATTAGACTTGGCCATACAAAAGATAGAGGAAGATCCACAGCTATTTATTGGGGTGAGCGATCTATAAATAAATTAATAACTTGATAAGCTCTCTGAACGGTTTTAGGAAAATTCACTATAAATAAATTCTCTTCTAACAATTCATCATCGCGATAAATTCATCTTGTGGAAAATTTACTCCCAACAATTCATCAGCAATTCATGGTGGTGAATTTTCTAGGAGATGAATTTTTCATGGCCATAAATTGTTGGTGATGAATTTGGAAAATTCACCATCAGCAATTCATGGTGGTGAATTTTCCACAAGATAAAATTTTCATGGTCATGAATTGTTGACAATGAATTGTTAGAAGTGAATTTGTTGACCATGAATTGTTGATGGTGAATTTGTTTTAAACCCTCGGAACATATGTAGCTGTAGATTGTTTTCTGTTTAGTCCAAGATGTGGAATTTAAATAGTCCAAGATGTGGAATTTAAAGTCACAGATGTTGCTGCAGATTAGAAATTATCTCCTAAGATGTGGAGCAACTCGGAAGATCACGTCCCAAGATGAAACAACAGAGAATTTTCTATCTATTTTTGGAAACTCAAAGTGGAAAACTGAAATTATATCAATAAATGCAGTGCTAATTGCGACAGTAGCTTTCACAGTTGCTTTTACTCTGCCAGGAGGCCTTCAATCTCAAAACCCAATTCCTGCGCTGATTAATACATTTATCTTCAAAGTGTTTGTGATATCTGACACTTTGGCATTGTGTTTCTCTATTGCATCAGCCGTTCTCCTCTTCTATGCACTTCTGGGCAACAGAACAGAAGATCCCCTGCTTACGGGATTCAGTTTCAATGCATTGTGGGTGGCGTTGGTATCACTTGCATTCACATTTGGTGCAGCAATTCACTTGGTAGTGGCACCCCAGTGTCCATGGCTGGCAGCACTTGTATGGCTTATGGTGTTCATTCTTCCTGTAGCGATATGGTTATTCTCTTTCAGTGGTAAACTGTACATGTTCAAGGAACATAAATTCTATGTCCGATACATTATATTGGACTCCTTCGTGCAGTTGATGGTCGCTGTGGGCCACAAAGACACCCCATGGGGTCTTCAAAGGATTCAATATTAATGGACATTGTAGACCCACATAATATTGTTTTACTTTTACCTCTAAAGTTGAAGTATGCTTGCGAAATGCTATTAAGGCCTACATTTGATGGCTGTACACCTATATTTAGGTGTTTTTTGTAATCTATATTTTAGGAAGATTGTATAATTGAAAGGGATGATTTAAATCATATATATATATAGTTTACATACAGTCTAGTTTATATTAAGATATGTTTTAATGTTTGGAAAACAATTTTAAATGGATAATTGTGATAATAAATTTGTTAGATAAATAAGGGCAATGTCAAATTTGGATCTTAATTGTGATAGTGATTAATAATATTTTTTAATTGTTTTCTTTTTGTATCAAGTTGGGTCAACAACAACCATGACTTAGGACTTACCCATTTATTCATAATTATTTATATGTGGGTTATATATGTACGTGTATACATGGGTTATATATGTGTTTGTGTGGGGGGGTGTGTCGTACACTTATTATTAGTAACCATAACTCATTTTGTTTTAAAATGGGTCATAAACACAACTATTTGTAGGCCTCTTAGCTAAATACTATTGCATTTATACTTTTACTTCTTGTATTTGGGTTGGCTCCATGATAATAGGTTATACATTGTTGCTTCATCTCATCCTTGTACTTACTTGGTACAAATAAAATAGATACTTTAACATTTGACAAAGGGGATCAAAATTTTGAATTCCAAGTTATTGTTTCTACATAAGAGAGATATGTTGTTACATGCTTTGGAGTTGAATCCTATGCTATCTTATTCTTATGTGAATAATTTAATATATACTTGAGTTTTACCTTAACTTCAAGTTCAATTTTGCACAAAATAAGGTGATAATCTACTTATGTATTTAAGTACTTTGTGTTTCTTAGGGGTGTTTTTGTGCAAACATGTAGAGTAGTCATGAAACTTATTTGTTTAGTATTCAAATAATTATTCTTTACATTTATAAAACTACTAAAAATTCATTTACTGGAGGGGTAGTATTTCTCCTACAAAATATTGTCAAAAGGAATCTCATGTCTATATTGAACTATAGTCTCTTTGTAACCTTTTTCTCAACCATTCATCTGCTAATAATCTCTTCTTGTGCTCTTTATTCCTTGACATTCTAAAGTATTAGAAATGATAAATGTTTAACTACTAAAATTTTGATCAATATATGATGCTTTCTCATTTCTCCAAAATAAAAAAAATGTAAAATGACAATGTTCATTATTAGATAAGAACTTGATCACCAATCTTCAATGGTCTATGATCCCAAATTTTTATAATCATAAGATTATATATGCTCTTTGCATATTCTAAATATTTTTTTAAGCTATTTGATTTCCTTATGATGAATGGATCATCCTCATTAATTTTTTACATAAATCTATTATGGAAATAGTGTTTAGTATTCTCTATTGTTCACATGCATGTTATAGATTTCTAACTAGCTTGGTGTAGTTTGTACAATTATTTTTTCAACAAACAACTACATAGTCTATGACAATTTCTTTGTACAATATTAAATTTTAGAGTAGAATCCCATCCTTGAGACAACCATCTACTCAACTATGATTCACAACAAAGCAGTGGGTGTTACCTTGAAAAAATATCTCTAGGAAATAAATATGAATGTACTTTGACATTCTAGATCAAGAACCCCTTGGGCTAATTAATATAAAGCCCTTGCTCAATTAGTTGAACATATTCCTTTCAATAATCCCACTTTAACACATCTCTCTTAATATGTCCATTATATAGTCATAGAAGGCATAATAGATAAATAATTGTAATCATACTAGGTACAAAAAATCTTAAATCAATATAGTCAAACATTTCTTATCGAGTTCTTCTAAAAAATAAATAGTTGTAGAAGCAATATCCCAATAATCTAAACACAAAATGATAAGTCCTATTGTCCATTCCAGCCAAAAAGATATTAAACATTGTATTATCTTTTTTGTTGAGGGAACTTAATGGAAAACGACAATCTTGTGTCATTTTGTCAAGATATTCCTGTATATGCACACAAAACTAAATGAGAAATCCTAGAAATGAATAAGGAATAAAATGCTAATCAAATAATAGAACAAAGCAACATCTTTAAAAACCATTTTTAGTTATCCTGTTTTGATTTTGAAGTTCAAGGAGTAAACTAAGTAAATTAATACATATTTCTTTATTATAATTAAATTTGAGAACAAGAATCAAACTAATAGAAATTAATTTCAAGTATGGAATACATGTGTTGTTAATAAAAAAACTCCATTGCACAGAGTATTGTACTTAATATCTTTGATGGGCTCTAGAATTGTCATTTTAATTAGGCTCATTTTAGTATTATAATGATACTTTTAAACATTCCTAAGACTCTATGTTTAATTTATAAAGAACTAGAGCTAATTACTGATAGTTTGATAATACTTTCATATGTGTGTGATTATTGTTAAAATGTGATGAAATGTTATGATGGATTATGTTAATTATAATGAACAAACTTATTTTTTGTGAAAATAACTAATATATCATGCAACAAGGAGATAGGAACCCTTAACCAATGGACTATTGCTGACTTGTAGGGCCACAATAATTGATAACATGCAATCAAAGGATAGTGAGTCTCCAAGAAAAGGAGTGGACACTTGTAGCTAAGTAAGCCACAATATGACGAGGATGGAGCATTTAAGACTTATCACCACTAATGAAACTTCTATGAACTCTCTAGCGATCTTGAGATAATGATAATAATTCTTCGTTGCATATCTTTTCCACTTGTTTATGCATGCCATTGAAGTTGATTTCTTCATCTTAGACTAGAAGAATTCTATTAGGATTTTATTTCTAAGTTTTTTGAGTTTGCATTATGTGTCCTCATAGAAGAATAATCTTCTTCCTATTTTATATGAATGAGTTGATATTTATAAAGTGTGAGTCCAAGTTGTTTGTAGTAGTTAAAATTTATTAGTCTATGCACAATACAAATATTTGCATATAGAAAAAATAGTAATTTTTCAAAAAGTGCATCCTTCTAAGATTTGAATAGTAGTTACAATCTTTTATTTTCAAAAGAATCGAGTTAATGATTGGTTGATTAATAGTCCCGTGATTTAAAAGAGTGCAATTACCCCAAGGAAGGGTTCACTTGAGGTATGCCACAATTCTGTTGTTAGAATTAGTAACCATTTCTTTCAATATTTTGTATTAAGTTATTAATTAGATGCTCAATTAAGTTATAGATACCACCCATAGCCATTATTGATCAATATCCACTATAGAATTTGTAACTATAATATTTTACTTGCAACACCAACTTGTAGCAATAGCTTGTAGTATGATTTATTCATGTTTCCTTAAGATGAATTTCTTTTTAGTTTAATGTACAATTAAATGTAACCTCAAGCTTATGATTGATGATAGCTTGATAAGAGATAATTCAATTAATTGAGTAGAACTTGTGCATGACATAGTTGTAGTGTCATAATTTTTTGAACTTGACAATTTCACACTACATGGACCCTTTATTTGGCCTATAGGTTTAATTATACTAATAATTTATTTAGTTCAGGGATAGGTTATGAAAATACTTTAAAATCATTGACTTCTTGACAAATTTGGACAAAAAGCACTTGGTCTAGGGTGAGGGAACCCTTGGACTTAAAGGTGACCTATTTCAAATTTAATATTTTGGTGTTGGTCTTTGGAGAATTAAAAAGGATCCCAGGTCGGCCTATAATCACAATATCAATTGGGATGCATATATAAACAAGTTTTATTCTCATTTGAACATTAGAAAAAGGTAATTATGAACAAGAAAGCTATTACAATGAACTTATTGTGAATAATTTATTGAGTCATCCTCTAGATGCTAGCTACAACAATCCATTGTGTTTTGTGGACTAACCACTTACAAGTCTATCAAGCAATTCAAACATCCATCAAACAACCTTTGGTGGAAAATTATGGTATGGACATCTATTTGACAAGGATTTCATACCAAGGTAATATTATCCATTTGCATTTGTCATTTCAATCATTTATTGTTCATTTGGCCTCTTCTTGACCCAGAGTAAGTCCTCTCTATCATCATCATTTGCTATACTTGGAGGTGGAAACACCAAAACAAGGTTTGACTTAGGAAAGACCCTATACAAACACAACCTTTCCCCATTTTAATGTGTGCAGGCCCAACCCAAAAAATTTGTCAACAACAAGCTCCACAAGAAATACAGAGTAGATTGTAACACATCACCAGAGTTTTGTAGATCCTGAAAAAGAACCATTTTTGGTCTAGGGAACCAACACCAGGTTATCCTTGTAATTCAGGTTCAACTTTCAGTCATAGGTTCCTCTCTGTCACCATTTTTCTAGATCTAGGTTTGTTCCATCAGTTTTTGTTTTCTCTTGTGTGATAAATTACATTTTTAGATCTAGGGTTTATGTCAAATAGGCTAATTAATGTAAGGAAGCTAAGGTAGTAGAACAACTTCCTACACTAATATTGAGAGGAGAATAATGCAAAACTTTTACAGATCTTTAACAGTTACAAAAACTTAAACAAAAATAAACATAAATATCATGCATACCATAACACTGTGATTTACATGGGGAAAACCCTTTGGGAGAAAAATACCACACTCCAAAAGTCGCCCAATATATTATTCAGAAATCAAAATGATTACAATATACTTGCAGAGAAAGATTCTCATAGGAGTATCACCACTCAAAGATCTAGAGAAAACACGATTACTATCAGACTCTCAGAATACATCACCGTCTACCATTGTAGTACAATTCCCTAATAAAATAGGATTACATTCTAGGGAAAGACAAACCAACAAAATATCCACCATTAGATCTAAAACCTAATAATGAACGAGACCTAGATCTACAATGTATCATTTATTTAATGTATTTTAGTCATTTTAGGAGTTTCCTAAAAAAGCTAACAAAAAATGTTTATACACATCCCACTCCTCCCCCTTGCTGCCATTGTATATTACACCTATTGGTGTAACTAGGAAATATATATATATATATATATTCATATATATATATATATATCTTATCAACAATAACCTTTATATAATTGCAAGGTTGAGACCCATTTTCCCAACAAATCTCCCACTTGTCGAATACCTTGCAAGAGCTATGGGAGGGAGTAAACATTGTCTCTTAATTTCTAGGGGCCAAAAGGCCCATAATCTTTGAACACCATATGAACTTCTCTGTGCCCATAGGCTTAGTTAAAGAATCAACAACATTCATCAAAGTCTCTACCTTAACCAACTTCACCCTGCAATTTTCAACCATATCTCTAACAAAATGATACTATACATCAATGTGCTTGGTCCTGGTATGAAATGTCAGGTTCTTGGCTAGACATATCACGCTCTGACTGTCACAATAAATTGTCACTACACCTTGTTTTATTCTAATATCTGAACATAGTCTCTTAATCCAAATGGCTTCTTTACAAGCATAAGTAGCTGGAATATACTCTGCTTCAATAGTGGACAAAGCAACCACAACTTGTTGCTTACTCATCCAAATAATTGCACCACCAAATAAAGTAAACACATAAGCACTGGTGGATCTTCTGCTATCAACATCACATACCTAGTATGAATCCACATAACCATGAATATCAAGGGAAATCTCATCTTTAGTCACATTACTATGATAACATAAGGAATAATTTGAGGTATCCTGCAAATATCTGAAGACCCTTTTAACTGCATCCAAATGAGCTCTACTAGGATTAGACATATATCTGGAAAGAACTCCCACTTCTTGGGCAATATCTAGTTTAGTACAAACCATAACATACATCAAACTTCCAATTGCACTCTGGTAAGGCGCTCTACTCATGTCTTCCATATCTGATGGAGATGTTGGACAATATAAAATAGATAACTTTGTTCCAACAGAAAGGGGAACACACAATGGTCTACAATCCTGCATGTTAAATCTTTATAAAATTGGATTGACATACTTACTTTGGCCAAGCCATAGCTTTATGTTCACTCTATCTCTTTTAATTTCCATCCCAAGAATGTGTCTAGCTGCACCAAGATATTTCATTTCAAATTTAGCATCAAGTTGAGATTTTAGTTTTGAAATCATACCTTTCCCTTTGCCAGTAAATAACATATCATCAACATATGATGCAATAAACAAGAAATGATCACCATCAATTTTATAATAAACAAAATGATCTCTAATTTAGAATGCTCAAATCCCAAAATCAACACATATGTATCAAATTTATAGTACCACATCCTACAAGGACTTTATTTTAAGCCATACAGAGATTTCTTCAATTTGCAAACCAACTTACTTTTACCTTTCACCACACAGGGCTTTGGCTGTGTCATATAAATATCCTCCTCCAAGTCACCATGAAGGAAAGCAGTTTTCACATCCATTTTCTCAACCTCTAAATCATAAGTAGTAGCAATAACAAGAAAAAATCTAATGGATGTCATTTTTACAACAAGAGAGAATATCTCACCATAATCAACACCACCCTCAACTTGAGAATAACCTTTCACAACCAACCTTGCTTTGTAATTCTCAATACCTCCATCTGAACCAATCTCTTTTTTGAACACCCATTTGCAACCAATAGGTTTCTGTCCTTCAGACAATGGCACAAGATCCCATGTATCATTCTTTTTCAAAGATGCCATTTCTTCATCATAACAATCTTCCAGGATTTTGCATCATTCATACCTAATGCCTCTTCTATAGATTTGGGTTCATCCATGTTAGTATTCAAAGAAAAAATACATCTCCAATCATTAGGTGTATACCTTTCAGGTGGTTGTCTATGCCTTGTAGACCTACGAACAAGTTGAGTCAGAAGTTCTTCCTCCTCTTCTAAAGATTCAGAGCTAGATGAGCTCTCCTTAACTTCTTGTCTATCCATGGGCCTCAATTCGACTTTCTCAAGTGTATAAGAAAGTTGAATCACATCTTCCTGTTTACTTTGTTTTGGATGCAATGTAACAAAAGAAGGCTTAGTTTCTCTAAAAATAACACTTCTACTATATATTAACTTTTGTGCAACATGATCCCAAAGATTGTATCCTTTCACACCATAACTATATCCGATGAAGAGAGATTTCATAACCTTGTTCTCCAACTTAGTTCACTTCTCCTTTGGCACATGTGCATATGCCTTGCAACCAAACACTCTAAGATGTCTTAATGAAGGCTTGCGATCTAGCCATGCCTCTTAGGCATCTTATCAACAAGAGCTAATGTAGGAGACTTGTTAATCGGGTAACATGTAATGGAAATAGATTCAGCCCAAACACTTTGTTCTAGACCAACACCACTCAACATACTCCTAGCCTTCTCCATCAGTGTCCTATTCATTCTTTCTAAAACTCCATTTTGTTGTGGAGAATACGACGTTATCTTCTGTCTATGAATACCAGAATCTTTACAAAATCTATCAATTTCATTAGAGAAAAATTCACCACCATTATCATTCCTTAAACATTTTATTTTCTTTCTAGTCTGCAACTCAACCATTGCTTTAAATTCTTTAAATCAACCGAAAAATTTAGATTTACTCTTTAGAAAATATACCCATGTCCTTCTACTATAATCATCAATAAATGAAACATAATGTGGACCTACCAATCGAAGGAACATCTATAGGACTATACACATTAGAATGAATAAGATCCAATACACTACAAGATTTATGAGAACTCGAGTAAAACTAAATGCAGTTTTATTTTCCATAAATGCAATGCTCATAGAAATCAAATTCAAAATTACAATCAGAAAAACCTTCAACAAGGTTTTTATTTTTCAAGGTCCTTAGATCCTTTTCTCCAATGTGGCCAAGTCTATGGTGCCATAACATAGTTTTCTCTATAGGTAACTTTGTCTTAGAAGAAAGAGCACCCTTGGGTACCCAAAAGCCATGACCATCTGCTGAAGGTGAAACCGTAAATTCTTCCACAGACTTTCTTTTCACAAAAGTACCATTGCACTCAATAGTGCATGCATCCAACTTATACAATGTGCCATATCTGACACCTTTAGAAATCACCATAACACCTCTAACCATCTTGCATCCTACATCAAATAATACTACTTGCACACCTGCATCTATTAGTTTGTTTACATATAACATATTTTGTTCTAATCCAGGGACATGCAACAAACCATTAATTCTTTTTATTCTACCTATATACACCTAAAATCGGTCAAGATACTCAATTAGTTAAATACAAGCTATCTAATTAATGAACCCCTTTAATTCATCTACTTATAAATGAATTCCAAATTTATTTATATAGTTCATACTTTCTAATTCTTCCATCTTAAATCATATTCCTCTAATTTTAATTAAATAAACAAATGTCAATAATTTGTTTTATTTGATTAATATTTTCTCACTAAATTTGAATAATTCCCAATTTGAATTTAGTCACATGTCTCTAACTTTTCTTCTTGCCACATCATCAAGTATCTCATGAATTTAAATATTCTTAATATTTAAATTACAATTATCCTCAACAAATTTGAAACAACCTTGGACACTTGGCTCTTCCATTTCATTGATTCTTCTAAACACTTGGCAAAGTGCTCTTTTAAAGGGAACATCCTCCATGATTCCCTCTAACTTCTTCATTCTCCACCCTCAATCTTTCCAGCTGAAATCTTGACCGTTGGTTGCTATCACATCACAATATGCATTGGAATTCCTATAAATACAACATCATTTTCCAGCATTTCATATCCCATCTTTGAGAAAACTTACTATGTAGAAATTCTGTGAGAGCATTTAGTGTTTACATGTATCAATGGGTTAATTTCCTAAGGTTAGATTATTAAATATTAAAGCATAGAAACCCAAAGAACTATGAAGTACATTGAAAACTAAAAGAAGAAACAATTATACTAGTCAATCACTGAAGCTTCCATGATTCATCTTTGTAGCACCTTCTAACTTGCTAATTGTTTCCCTCAGATCGAACGTATGAGCAACTTGATAACAAAGACTATGCCAAAGTCCTAAACAAGCTTTGAAGAATTTGGATGACCAAATGAAATCTAAATGTCTATGAAAAAATGAGTATAATGTCTATGACTAGAATTAAGTATGCCAAAATCACTAATAATAAAAATGCAAGTATATGAGTATGAGCGTGAGTAGTCAAAAATGTGAGCAAAATTGTCATTTTATAGAAAATACAATTTTGGATGGATGGACAAGATTGAAAGTTGACGGAAGCCTAAAATCAAAGGTCCAGATTTCATGTGACAATCCCTAATCAGGGTTAGGGAAAAATCATTAAATGAGTGGTCGAGATGTCATATGAGAAGATCGAATTGACGATCGAGAATAAATGAGATAATTAATCCAAAATATAAAGATTTTTGAAAATCAAGAAGATAAAGACGGCTTGATTTATGAGATTCAATAAATCAAGAAGATAAGAGTTGAACTGAAAAGCAGATTTGGAAAATCAAGAATTTGCTCGATTGCTTGATTTTTGGAAGAATATTACCATTTTGAATTAAATTGATTCAAAATATGGATTTTGTGTGATAATAAATAATTGATTTTCAGATTATTTACTAAAATGAACTGACAATCAAGAATGTGAGATCATTTTAAATAATTTCATTTATTTAAAATGAGAAAAATGTTAAATTTGGCAATTAAATAATTAAAGATAATTATTTAATTTAGAGGATATGATTAATAATTAAATAAATTAATAAATTCATTTAATTATGAGAATTAGTGACATATTAAATAAATAAATTTAATAATTAGGAAGAATAAATGAACAAAGGTAATTAAATAAATTAAGAAATTTATTTAAATGTAAGAGGACAACAGACTCTTAGTGACGTATTGAACAAATTAATATAATTTATTTATTTAATAATCATGAACAACATAAGAGACATGAATTAATTAAAAAATTATAAATTATTTAATTAATCTTCAAATGTGGACCAAGGACATAATTAAATGTCATAATAATGCTAGGATGAAAGTGGTAAAAATAGAGCTTGCAGGCCTAGGTCATTTTCCGTACTTTTTTTTTTTTTTTTTGTCATTTTTGCAGGTACAGGTACAGATGGGCCGCATTTATTTTTTATCGCGCTGCATTTGATGCGCTGCGACGCATTCAAACAATAAAACGACACAATCGCTCTAAGGTGCCGCAAACGAAGTACAAAACACTGCATTCAACATAAACGAGTTGCATCTGCTTGTTAGACAATGATGCATTTGCTCTGCTGCGATGCATTTGCCTGGTAAAAGTTTTTTTTCTTATTTTTACATTCTGGTTTTTCTGTTTTCTATCATTCTCTGTTTTGCATTCTATTTTTTCTTTCTGTTTTCTGTTCTTTTCTGCTTGGCATTCTGGTTTTCTTTTCTAGCATAGGGTTTTCGTGTTACTAATTGTTGTTTGTAGCATGTGGCGGTCATATTTCATGAGTCCAAGATGATTTAAGCAAACTACTAACTTGTGGTTTTGCAGGTTCGAGTGTCGAAGACTCAATTCTAAACATTGTGCTTGTCATTTTTAGATTACAACACATTTCTTTTTAGTGCACTTAAAATAAACGTGTCTTTCATTTTCTCTAATTGTGTTTGAAAGTGGTAGGCGAGTATGCTCTCACCCTGTGCAAGCTAGGTGATAAAAAGCCAGACCCACTTTATCATTGTGTAACCCTGATGCAATAACCGAAGTATCCTCTCCCCTTGCGTAGTAATGCGATCCTGGGTGTAAGAGAAACAATTATTGCCTCTAGAAATTGGGCCTTCCTGGGGATTTCATCACCCCAATACGACTCAAACCGGCAACGAAGCTAAAGCCAAGCTACCCCCGACTGGTATATAAATGTGAATCTTAAGGGAAAACCTAAGATTACGAGTGCGAATGTGTCATACGGATAGAGTAGTACTCCCATAAACCCTGTTGAGCTTAACCTCTTCAGGCTGGAGTGCCACCTAATCAGTGATTAATCTCTTACCCCATGTATGGCCACTTGAATGAGGGTCCCGAATTAAAAACTCTTGTGTAGTAAGCCCAAAAACTTCTATTTGCTAGTACAACATCGGTCAGTGTGAAGCCTTCCACGTCTTCACAGTCTTTAGTAGAGGTGATCAATCTACCATGGGAGTTTCATGGGGGTTGGGAGCTTGGTTGGCCTGAGAAGAGAGTGCACTATAAGGGGGAGCCCGTGTAGCCAAGCTTCTAGATTCACACGCTATTGATATGCGGCTGGGGAAACCCATGTGGAGTCTAGAAAATATTGTCCTGGCCTAACCTAGGATCGTGCTTGTTCTCTTGTGTACTTGTTTACTTTTCAAAATATTGTGCTTGCCAAGTGTTTGTTGGATACTTAAACAAAAAAAACAACAAAATAGTAAAACTTTCAACAATTCGGGTTTTTAACCAAAACATCAAAAAAATTGACTTTTTAACATCCTGAGACACATTTGTCAAACCGCATTTGCTTTATCATGCCGCATTTTCCAGACTTCGCAACGTATTTGCTTTGATATACCACATTTGCTTCTCCAAACACTGCATTTTCCTGTCTTAAAACACATTTGCCTTTTGTAAAGCCGCATACGAAATACTAAACCGCATTTGACTTCTGTAAAGCTGCATTTGCAAAACTGAACCGCATTTTCCATTCCCATAGCCGCATTCAATAATTGTAACGCATTTGCTGCCTGTAACAATGAATTCGCCTGTCAACAAAGAAAACCCTGTTTCAAACCAGAATCTAAGTCCAAACATCTTAGCCTACTATCAAACATCTTTTTTCAAAAGTGTTTGTCAGAAACCAGAATCAAAATTGCTCAAAACATCCATCATTTGCATTCATTAGCTTGCACTTTAACCATAGGCTTAAAATTTCCATATTTTAGTTACATTCCTTAGGTGTCATAATCGTCATTTTTTTTTCCTTAGGTTTCATCTTGGAAAACTTTGGATTAGGCCAAATCTCCACACTTTGCAAACACCATTGTTTTCAAAATTAGGGTATCTTGGGACATAGTCATTATTCCTCTTTTCAGTCATTGCCATTTTTGTGAGAACCTCCAACTCAATAGTCTAGTTAGGCAGGCCCACTCTTCATTTTGACCTTGTCATTCAGTCCCTTTAGCAAGTAATTTTGATAACCTAATTTGAAACATACGTCAAGCTTAGAATGGTTAGACAAACCTTTCTCCAAACATTGTCCAAACTTAGTCATCATTTTAAACTTAGACTTTGCATTATCCACCTCTAGTCCTCATTTTGAACCTAGACTTTGCATTAATCACCTTAGTCCTTCATCAACATTACCATCTTAGTCCTCATTCGACACTTTGGCTTTGACAACCTTGTCATTTTGCATCAATCATTTCCTTAGTCATCACCTGGCATTGTCAACCCTCATTATAAAAAATACACAAAAAAAAAAAACAAAAAAAAAACATAGGCTAGTATCATCCTTGCATTTTGTTATCACTTTCATTACCCTCATTTGAGCAATTCCCTTTTATGGTTGAAACTAGACTCCAAAGAAAGAAAAGACAAATGGAAAACTTTGGACAAGATTCTAATTCCATTGTCACCAATCACACTTATGACACAAATTGGACTTTCAACGACCCATTTAGCAACACAAATACTCAACCTCTCACAACCATACCATCCTCATCAAACAACCCCTTTGAACCATTCTTACGTAAGGATGAGTATGGAAAAATACTTGAGGAAAACCTAGAGGTAGCAGCCCAAGATCTAGAGGCAACCTACTTTGTCGAACAAATGGTCTTATATGATATAGATAGATATTTGGCCATACTTTTAAGTCAAGTAGCTAAATTACCTCATGGGTTCGACATAGATACCTTGAGATTGACAACTCCTGCCAATAACGTCAACAATACACATAACATGTCAAATAGTGGTCAACCTCCAAGCACCACAAGCAATACCTTTTTCGATGCTACCTCACAAAATGTCATAACGACCATGAGTGCTACCTCCAACATTCCAAACAACTCCAATTCAATAAATGCTACATCCATTGGAGGATCACAATCTGTCACAATGCCCACAATATCCACAACACCGTCACAATTGGCTGGAACCACCTTTGGGTCCTCGACAGTGTGGGAAAGTTATTCCAATCCTCTCTTTACCACTACGGTAAATGCCATGGGGGCATCATCAAGCCATACAAATCTTCCATTGACAACCACATCTAGGACCATGAGTACATCTTCATCATATCCTCTCATTGGTATCTCACAAAATCCTTTGGGTGGAGGTAAAAGATGTATTTTTATTCAAGGACAACAACAAAATGTTAACACGTCAACACAGTCTAATGCCATCACCTCCCAAGGACAAAATACGACCATTCCCCTTATACAAACCCAACAATTTGGACAAGACAGTCAAAACACACAACCTATGGCATCATTCGCACATCAAAATATTCATGGTCGTCATATTCCCCATTTGAATATCGACCCAAATGGCTGGGGGACACATCCCAACATACTCATCCCATATTCATACTCACCAACATACCCCCAATCCAAACTTTCAATACCAACAACCTACAAATCAGAACACATCATACATGTCACAACAACATGTACCTCAACAACACACCAACATCCACTCACAACAAATGGGGACATATGGTGTACCAATCAATTTGATATACGGGGCCACAAATGACCCTATAATCGATACCTTACAAGCAAAGCTGATGGGTCTAGAGAAGACCATAGAAAACATACAAATATCCAGAAAGAAATAAGAAGTCTCATATGATCTATCCGTATATCCCTTCGACATGAACTTATACATGCCACCATTTCCTCCGGGATATGTGTCACCTAATTTTACCAAATACAGAGGAAAGACAAATCCTATCGAACATGTCCAAGAATTTGCAACCAACTGTATGGACGTTGCCTATGAACAAACGTACTTGATGAAACTTTTTTCTAAAAGTCTTGCAGGTCCTGCCCTTGAATGGTTCTCCACTCAAAAGGATATCCAAACATGGGATGAACTTAAACACAAATTCATAAAAAATTACGCGTACAATATTGACATGAACACCTCTATTACTAGCTTATGTAATCTCACACAAGAGGATGCTGGTGAAACATTCATCCCATTCTTCCAAAGATGGAGAAGTCTAGCTAGTCGTTGCCATATCGACATACCCAAAAAGGAAAAGGTGGACATGTTCATTCAAACACTTCTAGGACCCTTAAAATATGCATTACAAGTACATTGTTGCACAACATTCATAGACCTAGTCGAAAAAGGTGTCCAGATAGAGAAAGCCCTTATTGCAAAGGGAGAGCTAAAGTACGGTCCTAAAAATACAAATGCAAATCCACCCACTGACAAAAATAAGTACTGGGTCAAAAATAAACATGTTACCAACGACAGTGTTGTTGATGCCAAGGTTGTAAACACTATGGGTCCTGTACTGGCTCTGAAAGGGGTTCAACCACAAAACAAGCCAACAACGATACTAACACCCCCCACCAATGCCATCCCAAACAACCAAAATGGTCAAAATAGTCAAAATCAAGGACAATACCGTTAGATGAGACAATTCCCCAGAGGTCGCACATACACTCCCTTGGGTGAGCCCATGGAGGAAGTCCTCAAGAAATGCCTTCAGAATGGTCTCATCACACTTGAAGAACCAAAACCGTGTGACCCAGGGAAATTTAAACCGTCATGGTGGGATGATAATGCCTTCTGTGCTTACCACCGAGCAAAAGGACATAAGACATCGTCCTGTCGACAACTCAAAAATATTGTGCAAGACCTTATCAAGAGTCAAATAATCGAATTGGGTGGGCCACAATTTCTGTCAAATTCCGATCATACCATTCATAAGAATCCATTGCAAGACCATGGTTCTAATAATGCTTCCATGTCAGGTCCTAGGACAAACAATAATCAAGCCAATTATGCCCGCACCAAGTATGACTATTCCAGTGGACCTACTATAAATAATGTCCGAACTGACGATGAATACATCAACACCATCACCGTCAAACGAGCGCCCCAATGCAATGCGACTACTCGAAGTGGTAAGGTCACCATAGCTGGTCCACTTGCTGCTAGGCAACCTAAGATTACCATACATAGTCCATCTCTTAGGCAGTCACAACCTGCCTCGACCACAAAGCAATGGCAACCTAAGAGTCAGTTTAACCTTATCGACTAGCTTGGAAAAACTCCTACGCAGATTTCCATATTTGAGCTGCTTTGCATCTCTCCCATGCATAAGGCTATCTTGGATAAAACCCTGCAAGAGTCATCCGTCCCTAAGGATATTGATGTCAACCAATTTGAGACCATGGTGGGATACCTCACTACACCTCACCACATCACCTTTTCTGATCAAGACTACTTGTCACCCAAGACTAACCATAACGGTGCATTACACATTGAAACTTTCGTCCATAAGCACAAGGTTAGAAGAGTTTTAGTAGATGGCGGAGCTGGATTGAACATATGCTCCTTGAAATTGATTAAGGCTCTAGGATTTTCTTATGCATGTGTAGAACCTACAAAGAGTATAGTCATAAAAGCATATGATGACGAAGAACGTTCTTCACGAGGCATTATTTCTCTTCCTATTAGAGTGGGACCAGTCATTGTGGATACAACTTGCCAAGTCCTGGATCTAGAATTACCTTACAACATCTTGCTCGGCCGTCCATGGATTCATGCCCTAAAAGCCGTTCCCTCCACATATCACCAATGCTTAAAATTCCCATTTGA
>VDFB02373415.1:0-23928 GCA_007258455.2 Sequoia sempervirens
AAAATTCATCTAAAGGTATAGGTCATGTAGGTCCCCTCTATACGAGCATATCTCAGTTCATATCTCCAATCCTTTTTCCCATGGTGATGAGTTTTTTAGTTGATTGAAAGAACATCAAATACATATAGTGTATAGTTGCAAGGTGGTGTAAATTTGTAAGGTGTTCATCATGTGACCAAAATGATAGTTCCAACACATCTAGATGGATAGGTTTATGCTAGGGAAGGTCTTATTTTTCACCCAAACATATCAAAATAGTTTGAGCTACATTGCACTGGTGATATCTCTTAAGAGACCAAAGCCCAAAAGGGTAGCAAACATTGAAAAGCTATTACTCAAAAACCATGGAACTTAAAAATATTATATCTAAAGATGTAGGATCACGTAGTGCCCCTCTACAATAACCCCTCTTAGGTTTTGACATCTCCAATCCATTTTCCCATGGCAATGAGTTTTTAGTTGATGGAAAAAGCATCAAATGCATGTAGTGTAAAGTTGCAAGGTGGTGTAATTTTAATTATGTTCATTATGCAAACAAATTGAAAATTCCAAAACACTCGGATGGGTAGGTTTATGCTAGGGAAGATCCTTTTTCACACCCAAACATGTCATAACAATCTATGCTACATTGCACTGACGATATCTCTTAAGAGACCAAAGTGCAAAAGAGAAACAAAATTTGACAACCTGTTACTCAGATACCATAGCAATTAGAAACATTTCATTTGAAGCTACATGATCATGTAGGGCCCTTCTCAGATAACCTCTCTCATTTTTTGATATCTCCAATCCATTTTCCTGTGGTGATGAGTTTCCAATTGATAGAAAAAGCATCAAATGCATGCAGTGTAAACTTCCAAGGTGGTATAATTTTAATTATGTTAATTGTGTGAACAAATTGTCAATTCCAACACATTCAGATGGGTACGTTTATGCTAGGGAAGGTATTTTTTCACACTCAAACATGTCAAAACAATCTGTGCTACATTGCACTGGTGATATCTCTTAAGAGACCGAAGTGAAAAATGACAAAAAACTTTGACAAGAGATCCCACAAAGATGGTTTACAATTTCAGGGAGATTCTGATTTTTTCTGAAATCACATATTTTTAGAAAATATAATGATTTAAGCCTTAAAAAGTTCTATTTAAAGCATTCCAATTGAAGAGGGTTTGATCAAAATACCTTAGTTCAAGCCCCCTTGGATAGAACCCCACTAGTAAACCATGTACCTATAATGGAGTCTCCTTTACACCTATCAAAATGCTAATAAAAAACCACTTTTGATTTACCTTTTGGGGGATCAAATGAATTCATTTAATTTAATTTTTTTAAGTATGTAGTCCTTATTATAATTTTTCCAAAAAATATAATTTGAAATAAATTTAATTTATTATTATATTTATTTATTATTTCTTGTGAGTGTAGGTTTTCTGCAATCTAAAAATCAAGCTTCCCCTTATTCAGCATACAGCAAAGCTATTATCAAAACAAAAATCAAAAATAAGGAGTGCACTAGATATTGGAAGTCCTTTTGATCCAACAAAAACAAAACTTTGAATTTTGATGCAATACAAGAAGAGTTATATGTTAGCATGGTCCGGCTTCTGAAAATCAAGTTCAATCATTTAATTTTAAAACTTGACATGTGAAAAAATATTCAATAAAACTATGGAAACCAATAAAGCAAATTAGATATCTTATAGGCTACAAATATAAATTCAAAAAATTAGAATTTTGGTATTGCATTTCCAGAAAAAAATTTATGTAAGCAGGCATGCAGGAAAGGCCAAGCATCTTAAAAATGGTGTTTACTAAAAAAACTAGTTTTTGAAGGAGATTGAAAAATAAATGCAATCTGATTCAAAAAAAATTGAAAAAAATATATTTAGAATCTATAGACAAAATGTCACAAATCACTAGTTTGTATCATCTTCAATTTTTTCAAGGTTTAGCTGCTATAGGTTCCCAAAAGTGAAGCTTTAGTTAGGAAAAAATAGTTCAATGTCCAGTTTGGCCAAAAATTGTAAACCAGTATTGTGGGATCACCCTATCAACAAGTTGTTACTTAGATACCATGGAAATTAGAAACATTTCATTTGA
The DNA here is from genome assembly GCA_007258455.2 of Sequoia sempervirens. Taxonomy (NCBI): domain Eukaryota; kingdom Viridiplantae; phylum Streptophyta; class Pinopsida; order Cupressales; family Cupressaceae; genus Sequoia; species Sequoia sempervirens. The sequence goes on from VDFB02373415.1 coordinate 2,104, forward strand.
AGCTACATGATCATGTAGGGCCCCTCTAAGTTAACTTCTCTCATTTTTTAATATCTCCAATCCATTTTCCTGTGGTGATGAGTTTCCAGTTGATAGAAAAATCATCAAATGCCTGGAATGTAAAGTTCCAAGGTGGTGTAATTTTTGTTTTGTTCATTATGTGACCATAAAAAAAATTCCAACATGTTTGAATGGGTAGATTTACAGTAGGGAAGGTCCTATTTAACACCCAAATATGTCAAAAGAGTCTAAGCTACATTGCATTGACGATATCTCTTAAGAGACCAAATTGTAAAAGGGTAGAAAACTTTGACAAGTTCTTACTCAAAAACCGTGGCACTTATAAACATTACATTTGTAGGTACATGATCATGAAGGGCCCCTCTATATTAAAATATCTCATTTTTTGATATCTCTAAAGCATTTTCCCATGGTGACGAGTTTTCAGTTGATGGAAAAATTGTCAGATGCATATAATGTGATTATTATTTTGTTCGTCATGAAACCAAAGTAACAATTCCAACACATCTGGATGGATAGGTTTATGCTAGGGATGGTCATTTTTCACACCCAAACATGCTAGAATAGTTTGTTCTACATTGCACTGGTGATATCTCTTAAGAGACAAAAGTGCAAAAGGGTAGTAAACTTTGATGTTTTGTTACTCGGAAATTGTGGCACTTAGAAACATTTCATTTGAAGGTACATGATAATGTAGGGCCCTTATATAATAACCTCTCTTATTTTTGTATTATTCATTTACACTCAAAATATTATGCCTCAAGCCTTTAACATAGTAAACATCTTTAGTATTATGCTTGCCATCAAAACTGATTGAACCTATTCCACAAATGTTAGCTTCATAATTATCTCTAAATTTAACTAATCCACCATCATAATTTTAATGTTTAAAAAACTTACTTTTGTCTCTAGTAATGTGATTAGAGTAGCCACTTTCAACAACCCAATAGTTCTTATCATGTCTAGCATGAAAAGAAGATACCAAAATACCTTCAATCTTATCCTTTTTTTCCAAAACACGTTCCTTCACACAAATTTTAGAGTTAGCAAAAGTAGATCCATCTCTTATAGCCAAGAACAAGCATTCATCATCATCTCCATAATCAAATTCATCATTAGAAATACCATATTCTCTAACATAGTAATTTCTCTAAATCATTTTTCCTTTGTTCTCCTTACTTTTAATGTTCACAACTCTATTTGGACATCTTAAAGCATAATGACCTATATTTCCACAACTAAAACATTTGAAAGGAAGTTTACCTTTGTACTTATCAGTGTGCTTTTTCATCCTTACAAATTTAGCTTCCACATCATCAAGATATTTTCCATCTGAATCCTCAACCTTTTCTGATTTCTATCCTTGAAAGTTGTCTCCATTTTTGTACCATTTTTCAAACCATGTTTTCTCATTTCAAATGAAGTTAGTGTACTCAACAATTGATCTCTAGAATAAGTATTAAAATTTTCAACTTCCTCAATAGCAGATAAATTTTCATTGTAAGAATATCAAGAAGAGATATGCAAACTTTCTTTACCACTCTTGGTTCTTTGACTTGCACACAAAGACCTCTCATCGCACTTACTATCCAATCAACTCTCTGCATGTAGATTGTAATTGTTTCATCTTCAAAAGTTTGCAGGATCTCAAATTGTGCCTTGAGATTCCACAACTTCACTAATTTAACCTTATCATCTCCTTCAATGCTTTCTAGATTATCCCAAACTTCTTTAGCAATCTTAAGATTCATAACTTTTACTAATTCAAAATTTGAAAGACTATTCACAAGAATAAATTTTTCCTTACCATTTATTTCACGTGACTTGATCTCATCACTTGTGCTCAAACCATTCACAGGTGCAACATATTGATTCTTTATTTCCTTTTCAATCTCATATCCAAAGAATGATAGATATCCTTCCATCTTTGTCTTCTAGAATTCATAATCTGTGTCATCAAATCTAGGTCAATCTATATTGCTCGCCATCCCAGATCTACCTCAAGTGGTTAAAATTTTCTCCAAGGAACCTTGCTCTGATACCAATTGTTAAATGAACAAGACAACTTAGGGGGGGTTGAATCAGTTGTACCAAATTAAAACATCAAAACCCTTAGTAGTAATCAAATCCACATGCATTCCTTAAGCCCTTAATCTATTATAATGTTTAAACAGTAGACAACAAAAATTAAAATAACCAACATCATACACAAGAGAACACTAGATTTACGTGGAAAACCTAATGAGGGAAGAACCATGATGAGGTTAAACTCACAATATAAGTAATTTCAATACTAGTACAAGGGATCACTACCAAAATATGACACACTATCCAAAAAGGCTCACATCTAAGGCTAATTGCCATAGAAAGAAAACAAGAAGATAAAAGAAAAATGTTACATAGAGAAAAACTTCTCAAGGCAATAGAGAATCCACCATAATAGCTCCAACAACTTCAAAATATTTTTTAAATGATTGAGGAAACCTTCAACTCACTACATTCAAAATTCCAACACTTTGAAGTTCACACTACTCTGCTCAAACTTGCACTCTACTCTTCAACAATTCACATCTCTTGCATCACCCCCATCTATTATTTCTATCTTGACAACCTTTAACATCTCAACTCATACTTATACCGTCCTCAAACTTGAAAACTTTATCCAAGGTTGGCGATACATGTTTCACACTTTGAAATTTCAAATTAGGCCAGCACTAAACATTTTGATGTAGAGGAAGGACTCTCAATCGACAACCTAAACACTTTCCAAACAGGGTTTCAATACCATTTGTGTAAATGTGCAACCTTGCTCATACTTGGCACTTTGCTCCTAAGCCTTAAACATGGGGGGAAAAAATCTAATGGCACTCCCTCCTTGAGAATAACATGGAATATGGACAACTTGGTTTATGTAGACCTGCTACAACACATTTCAATGGTTTCTAACCCAACCTTAGCCAACCTCTGCACAAATGTGTTCAACCACAAACAACCTACTGCATCTTAAGACCTTGAAACTGAAATATCAAGGCATTCAATAATGGAACAGTATATAACATGAGATTCTAGACCTTTTCAGGCCACCAACAACATTCCAACATGGTTCTACACCCTTTCATCAATGATTAATGCATAGATTGTTCATAGCAACGAGGAACTAGGGTTATTTTCGACTGTTTACACACAAATGCAAGAAAACTCTCACTAATATATCCATCAAAATTGAAAAATATGATTTTTCATTTAAAGGGTTTCTTACAACATATCAAAAAAGATATCTTCACCAATTTTTAACAAATTTGGACGATTAAAACAAAAGATATGAATTTTTCTAGTTTGCAGGAAACCCTATACACAATTTAGATTTGCATATCTTCACCAATTTTTAACAAATTTGGACGATTAAAACAAAAGATATGAATTTTTCTAGTTTGCAGGAAACCCTATACACAATTTAGATTTGCATTCACCAAAATTCCAATGTCTTGCACAAAACTTGATGAAATTCTACCAAAAAAAAAGAATTTGAAATTTAAGACTACCCTCCAACTTTTCCAAGTGGTTTTATGACCGTACTTATCTGTACTAGTCTATACCATGTGAATTACAATCACTATTCACAGAAAAATGCAATATAAAACATGGAAAAATGATGCTTTTCTCATTCCAACTCCATCCAACCCTTGAAGTTGATATTACAAGGAATATTTTACATGTATCCATTAATTCCAACTAAAAAAATCCAACCTCTAACTCCTTGTTAACACTAATGACCACATTTGCACCTTTTTGACAACTTTTGACAACATTTTGCAATTTTTTGCAACTTTTTTAATATGACTCCAAAATACCATAAAACATCATGAAATGACTTCAAATGACTCAAAATGGTCTTAAATGACCTTATTGATAAAAAAACATCAAAATGACCTTAAAAGCATAATTCAAGGTGATGCTCTTGTTGGAAGAATGAAGAAGAATGGTCATCTCTATAGTTTTGTGTTGTCATTGATGCCACCATGTTGTGATTGCAAGTCTAAGTCAGTGCTTGATCTGGTATTTTGGTCTAGTATCTAAATCAGTATTCAAGTTGCACCCTCTAGTATTCTAGTCTGCAATCCTCTGTAGTTGATTGTTGTTGCTTGCACTTTTGGGAAACAATTTATGATTGAAAGCATATATGTTCAAAATCTATTGTGCTCTGGTGCTCATATGGCATATCAAAATTATTCTACTAATTAATTTTTGCAATTAGGTCTACTTTTGGTTGACTTTTTGGATAAGTCGTGATATGGTGATTAATTTTTCTTATGAAGATATATGTGAAACCTATCTTAGGTCCATGCCAACATAATGTAGCGTGTTGGACGTTTGGATTTCCTTTTGGAAAGATTTTGTGAATTCTTGTAGCTGACAAGTTGGTATTTTTTGATAAACAAGGAAATGCATCTAATTAGCAACCTAATTGATGCTTGCAAATGAATTCAGTATAGATGTTGGATAGGGTTGAAGATTAAAAAGTGTGTGATCGATGAGGTAGTTGTGAATGTGAAGTTGAAGAAGAGTGAAAAATTATGAAGTGTGTTAAGTCTGTCTATTGAGCATCACCGAAACTGTATCAACACTTGTTAGGTGCACTCTTTTCACTTCATTTTGGATGTGAAGCCCAATTTTGTTTTGTAAATATTTTTGTAGGCAATGAGCCTCCTTGTAAGCAATGAGCTTTTGTATCCAGACAATGAGTCCTTTCAGGGTAGTGAGCCTTATACATTACGTTTTGTTACTACTTTATATTGTGAGTTAATCCCCACTGTGGTTTTTCCCTCATTGGGTTTTTCACGTAAAATCTAGTGTTTAGTGTATTGATTTTACTTTCTATGTTTTGCATTTCATGCTCATGCTTAATAACATAACTGTGTGGTTGTGAAATTGATAAGTGTTGAAATTTTGAGTTTAAATGTGGTGACAACTAATTCACCCCCGCCTCCCAGTTTTCTTGCACCTATTAACAATTGGTATCAGAGCATTGGTTCCTTGGTGTAGAGCTTAACTGCTTGAGGAATATCCTGAAGGTTGATTAGATGGATGGTAAAGAAGAAATCCATACTACACTTGAAGATTGTGATAAGGCAGAAAATGAAAACAAAGACTTGAAAGAAAATCTAGATGAGGCTAATAAATGTGTCTAGAAGCTGAAAGAAAAATTAAATAAATTCAAAGAAAGACACATAGAAGTAAGTGAGCAACAAAAACAAGAGATCATTGGACTGAAAGTTCTTGTAGAAGAAAATAAGAGAATTGAAGAATGTCTAAATACGATGGCATAGAACAAATCTGATGAATGCTCTAAACCTAAACAAGAGGTAGTAAACTTGAGAGTTGAGCTAGAGAAGGAAAAACTTTGTGAGAACAATTTCAGATCTAGCTCTGACAAGCTTGGAGAGTTGCTTGCAAGATAAAAAAAAATGTAAAGACCAAGGTGTCCTAGGAAATGAAGTAGGTGAAAGTTCAAAAGACAATCAAATGACTTAGGACAAAGGGAAGTAGAAAATAAAGTTTTCAAGGAGACTGCATGTGAGATAGCCTAATGCACAAAGGTATCCCTCTTTCAATGATACTTTTTTTTCCTGTAATAAATATGGTCACAAGGCAAAATAATGTAGGATGAATCAATTTTTTGGTTCTTTCTTTGAAAAATATTTTTCATGTAAGAAGGTTGGATATAAAGCTACTGAATGCAAATCTCAGGTGAGAATGATCAGTCAAGTAATGATGAACAAATTTAATGGAGGTAGAATGAATCAATCTTTTAATGGCTATTGCTATACCTACAACAAATTTGGAAACAAAGAAAATAAATGTAGATCGAGAAGTAATGGAGGTCAGACTAATCAAAAAAGTGTTGTCTATTATAATTGTAACAAACATGGACATATCTCAAAGGTTTGTAGAAGTAAGAAGGGAAAGCTGTCTGCTCCAGTAGAGAAGAATGAATCGGTAAAGAAGATTGACAAAGAAGAGATGAAGCAAGAGATGAATAAGATATGGAATAAGAAAGAAGAAGAAGAACCTGAAACTATTGATGTGTCTGTGCCCTCATCTGGTATAGACAATTCCTCCAGGAATTAGGCCTAGCATGGTCTTAGGGGAACATTATCAGAAAATTGTAAAAACCCCCTAGATGAATGGCATGTTAGAGGCTGGCATGAGGATGGAATGTGAAGAATGAATAATCAGAGGCTTTGGAAAAGGAACCAAAAGAAAACATGTTGACATACTGATTTGTGGATCGAATTAGGGTTTTCTATGTTGAGAAGAATGTTTTTAGCAAATTTTTAATGTTTGTTGCATTTTATATGAATTAGGGAAAATCGATGGTGTATAAGGTAAAATTTTTAAGCCTCTTTGATTAGTTGAGCTCTTAAAGAGTTTTAAAAGGCATCTTGGAGCAATCTCGAACTGATCCAAATCAATTCTAAAAAAAATATTATTTATTCTCCGAAGGAAAATAAGTCTTGACTAAACATTAAAAAATTCAAGAAGGTTAAGCATGACAATGGATAGAGGATCGAGTGGCAACATTCCACTAAAAATGAAAGGAGTTGAATTGGAATAATTTGATCATAGGAAGATGAAAGAAATGGAACTAGGGCTGAAGGAAAACAAATTACAGAGAATAAAAACCCTAGCTATGGATTTATGGGGAGAATTTCCTTGGTTTTCTGATAAATATTTCATCTTGTTCTTGTTGAGTCATTTCAAGAATGACATCATTGTATTGGAAAAACCCTACCTAATCACAAAGGAAGTGATCAAAGTGATTACTGGGTTATGGAGTATTGGGGATCTCCCTGGGAAGAAAACCGTGAAATACAAAGATGTGGAGGAACTTATTGGAATTAATAAAGATCCTTGAGCTCTATTGATAAACACTCTTGCGGATTCAACTGTAAGGTATGTTGCATATGCTATTTCCTATAAAAAATATTTCATAAATCGTAAAGACTCAACATTAGCTATTGCTGTATATATTGCACATATAATGGTTAAGGAAAATAGGTAGTTTGATTTGTGTAGCCTATTACTTGAAAATCTAATTGAGAATGCCCAAATTTTGTTGGTTGAGGGTTAGCCCTTTTTGTTTGGATCTTTTCTTATGTGCTTGGCCTTTTAATTTTTGAACTCTTTACCAGGAAGAGAAAATGTAGTGTGGGAATCTGATATTCCTATTGGGAAACAAGTCTACAAATACTTGAAATTGTCGGCAGATAATGTAAGTGTGTGAAAATCATATTTGACATCCTTAAGAACAAATCTATGCTCTGGTATGTCAATATTGAGTCAATTTGAGGTGGGTTCATCCACTGGTAAGAGAGAGTTGGAAGTTATCATTGGTGAGTCTCCTCTAGAACTGAAAAAGGGGAAAACTATTGTAACAGGTGTCTAAGAAGAGAAGAATGAAGAAGAATTTCTATCTGGATCTGATACAGAGGATATATGAATATTACTGGATAAGGGTGAAATGAAGAAGATTGATGAAATGTAGAATGCATGCTCTTCGGTTGAGAAACTTAAAATTGACGATGTGTTTGTTGATTATTTTCTAAATAAAGGTATGTGTCAGATTCTTTACCAGATGATCTTGTAGAGATTGTTGAAGAGAGAACATTACTGGAAGGACCCAAAGGACATAAATTCAAAACTACGCTTGAAAGGTGTAACAAAGCAAAGAAAGTACCATCTAAACATATGAATGAGACAAAAGAATGCATCAAAGAAATATTTGACATTTAAAGGTATTGTCTCCAGTGGCTAACATTATTCTTTTGATTAATTTTTGCAATTAAGTTTATTTTTGTTTCACTTCTTGGATAAGTTGTGATATGGTGAATTAATTTTTCTTATGTAGATATATGTGTGACTTATCTTAAGTCCATGCTGATATGATGAAGTGTGTTGGACATTTGGATTTCCTTTTGGAAATATTTTGTGAATGCTTGTAGCCGACAAGTTGGTAGTTTTTGATAAACAAGGAAATGCATCTAATTAGTCCAACCTAATTGATGCTTGCAGATGAATTGAGTATATATATTGGACATAGTTGAAGATTAAAAAAGTGTGTGATCGATTAGGCAGTTGTGAATGTGAAGTTGAAGAAGAGCGAAAAATGATGAAGTGTGTTAATTTTGTCTATTGAGCATCACCGGAACTATATCAACACTTGTTAGGTACACTCTTTTCAGTTCATTTTGGCTGTGAAGCCCAATTTTGTTTTTTAAATCTCTTTGTAGGTAGTGAGCCTCCTTGTAAGCAGTGAGCTTTTGTATCCGGATAGCGAGTCCTTTCAAGGAAATGAGCCCTTGGTAGTGAGCCTTATACATTTGGTTTTGGAACTACTTTATATTGTGAGTTAATCCTCACCATGGTTTTTCCCTCATTGGGTTTTCCATGTAAAATTTGGTGTTCAATGTATTGATTTTACTTTCTCTTTTCTGTATTTCATGCTCATGCTTAATAACAAAACTATGTAGTTGTGAAATTGATGTGTTGAGTTTTTGAGTTTAAATGTAGTGAAAATTGATTCACCCCCCCTCTCAGTTGTCTTGCACCTATTAACAACGCCTACATCATACTCGCAGGGGAGAGAAAATTTGAGGTCCACCTCAAATGATGGGTTGCTTTTCTTTTGCTTCTTCTAATTGTGTTGCATACAGAGTTGTTTGTTGACATTCTCATGATCCTCTCCATGTTTGGCTTGATCTAGCTTGGCCTTCACACTTTTGTTTCATGCTTGCTTTTTATACCTCCTCCTGATGATCTTCTTCTCAACAAAAAGACTCCAAAAGTCTATTTCCCTTTCATATGCCTCATTAGTGCTATCTATTTTTTCACCCTCTTTGTTATCTCCTTGGTCTACCCCTATGAAAAAATTATCAACAACATACATTAGATAAAACCCATGAGGCCAAGTTACCTCTTCACTAGCTCCTTGGGCTTTTTGACTTGGTTCTTCCTTTATATCTGCTATACCCATCTTCTTATCAAAGGTCTAATCATCACCAACCTGTTGGTTTCTTGAGTGTACCTCTTGCTAATGGACCTTTGCATATGTTTCTACTAGAGAAAATTTTGATGTAGAGAAAGGAGGAGATCTTCAAACAATCACAATTCAATCTATTTTCAATAATCCTTCAATCTTGAAAACCCTAACTTGGAGTTGTTTTATAATTTCTTCATATTCTTCTTGTAGCATATCAAACAATGATTTTTCTTCATATCTTTCTAAAGAATTTTCACACCCACAAAAGGATTGACATTCTAGATACCCTTTATGGCATTCTTTAATGTATCTAGTTTATGCATACACTTGTTTTAGACCTTCACCCCCTAAAATTGACTGCTACGATGCTACAAAGCTCAATTGGGCCTCTTTTACAAAGAAAGTATGTGATGAAACTTCTTCCAACCACCAATCTCATCTCCAAGGCTCTAAAAAAAACAAAAAAGGTCTGAATCAACAATTTTCATCAATAGAAATAAACACAGATTCACCAAACTTCAAAATCTCATCTAACCCTATTTAGGCTTGCTTTCAAAGGGGTTTATTGAATCTTTGTATTCCAAGTCTAAAATCTCCTCACCAACACCCTAGAAACATCAAATTAAGTCTTCATAAATGTTTTCCACCTTTATAATACTAATCCCAAAAGCTTTTTGAAAAACCCTAGCTTCTACAACTCTCTTTTGCATGAAAACATGTGAATTTCACCCTCAGGCATCATCATAGTAGCCCAAAACCTCCTTCCCTGCATCCAAAAAACCACTAACATGAAATAAAAACCTATCTAAGACCATTCCACTGACTTTCAGAGAGTTTCATTTGTGGAATGGTCAATTATGCCATTTTCTTACTCTTAAACCCTCAAAAGAGGGTTTTCAACCTGTCTTCAATATTTTGGCTCTAAGATCCTCCTAACTTGATGAAATCACTTAAAATAAAAATTAGAACTAATTCAATTCATATATCGATCAAATCAAATGCACTTTAGATCAAAAGAAATTAGTACGGAGTTGTACAGTAGACTGTAGCAAAAAAATTACCAAAAAACACATAGAAAATGAAGGTTTCTTATTGCTTTTCAACAAAAATCAACTCCAGAACCTTTCTTCAACCCATACATATTGTATTTAAACCTTACACACCAAAAATAAACTCACACAACCAACTCTAACAACCTTTTGAACTACTTGACCATTGGACTTCCCACTTTTGCATTTTTTGCACTAGGACAACATTGTAAAGATTGACCTCATAAGACTCTAATCACCTAAAGACCTTATAAATAGTTTAAATAGACCTTATTCCACCCAAATATGGCTCAAAATTATACAAAAACACCTTTGGACCCCTATTTTCATGATGGAGCTAGGTGCCCTTGCACCATACACTCGGATAGAAAAGGAACTCAAGCCCCTTGAGGATTGTGTTGCAACAAACCATGCTTGATCATGTCATTCCTTTGATCTCCAAATGTCCTTATCTGGTAATCCTTTCTATTGGATCCAATATTGAAAATTAGCATTGGTCTTTGCATATGTGAACCTCTTGGCATCTAGCAATTGCTCCAACTTCAATGGCCCACTTGATAAATGTGCTTTGACTCGTTCTTCATTTGTAACTAATGTGGAACCTAATTTTATTCCTACAACTATACCTTTTCCATCCCTATTATGAACTTTCTTCTTCTTTACCTTTGATGCATGCTTGAACTCACCCATATGTCTTTACCATTCACCTTGAATCACTCCACCTTTTCCTTTCACCTCTTCCCTCTATGGTTGTAATAACCCTCCTAGTTGCTAGTGGACTCATTAGTTTTATGCTTTGATTTGATACTTTGATACATTGATACTATGGTGATACTGTTTGGTGTGATTGGTTAGTTAGACATTTGATGATGTTGTTACTCCTTTTGTGGACATGATTATTTCATATGACATTGGGGTTGGTGATGTTAGTGATTTTCATATTTATATTATGATGTGGTGGTATAATAAATTATGTCATGAGATGAATTGTTAGTTTAGAAATGATATTTTATCAATCATGTTATAATTGTTAGGATAGATGTGATGAAGGACAGTGTAACATCACTCATTGCGAGTGCTCTGTTACGCTGCGATTCCTTCTCACAACACAATGCTCTGATTTATATATATATGCACATGTACACAACTTCATTTGTATGCAGGAATTGCAGGTACATAGTCTCGATTCCACCTACTTCGGCAGGACAGGGCGAGCACAAATAACCCAACAGTATAAAGTTGATACAGAGGTGACAATGAATTTTGCCCATTCCATGATGTCAGACCGCCTTGTTGTATGGTATTGTATGTTCTGTAGTTGTCATGTTTTGTGGTTGTAGTTGTGTTATGTTGTATATAATTACTGTTGGTATGTTTATATGTTGTGGTGTTTTCAATTTAAAAATTGTTGATTAAAAATTAGATTAAATTGTATTTAAAATATTTAAATGTTTAGTTATTTGAAAAGCCATGTATTTTACTAAATGTTAAATGGTGTTTTGTCAATGTAAATAAATTGCCAGGTGGAAGTTAATAATAAAATAAATAAAGTTAAATTTTTGTGCATGAGCAAGGCTAGCAAAAATGGAGTTTTTAAAATAATAATAATAATAATATTGACAAATGGAAAATCTGGTGTGGGCAGAAAATGCAATGCTGTTAATAGAAAATAGTTGTTGGGTTGCATGGAGGAAAAATGAAATATAGTGAGTTTTCGAAAAAGTTTTGGGGGGATTCTTTTGCTGGAAAAGTTTAGGGCAGTATTGCAGAAATTTATTTTTGAAATTAGGGAGAGAGTACTGGAAGGTTTTGTGTGGAGAATCTGTCAAAAAGAAGAGGAAAGGAAGAAGGGGAAGCTGGAAATGAGGTACAGAGGAAGGAGCGAAAGCTGTTCGAGGGGCTAATTGGAGAAAGATCTTCATCACATCTCAATAAACAGCAGTCCAGGTTTCACAAAAATCCCTTTTCTTTAATTGTTTAAAAATTTCAATTAAAATCATATTGTTTGGAGCAATTTGGAAAGTTTGGGTTTCAAGTTAAAACAGGGAAAATTTTTGGGTTTCAAATAGAATAGGAAGAAAATCTGGGTTTCAATTTGATTTAGGGAAAATCTAGTTTCTTTGCAAAAAAATCTGGGTTTCAATTTGTTTTAGGAAAAATCTGTTTTATTTACAAAAAAATCGGGTTTCAAATGGATATAGAAAAATCTGGTATTCACAAAAAAAAAACTGGGAAAATCTGCTGTCTTGAAGGGATGGGGAAATATCGGTTATTTGCTTCAAATTTTATTGTCCTGAAGAAATTTTATTTATTTTCTGTGAAATTGTATTTCTTTGTATTAATTTGCTGGAAAATAAAAATCCTACCCTTCTCTATGAAATTTAGTTTATTCAAAATCTGTTTAGATATATATATATATATATATATATATATGAAATTGTTGAAGTTTATTTCCAGTTGAATTTTTTTCTGGAAACTGTTATTTTCCTTTTAATTTTATTTTACGGTCGAACTCGGCGTCCATGCCTGTAAGGACATAATTTACTTTTTAATTAAACGAAAATGTTTTTTTTTTTAAAATATACATATTAATAAATGTATATAAAATATATATATATATATATATATATATATATTAAAAAATTATTATACAAAAAAATTTAAAAAGGGCTGGGAGGGCGGACTGGCCGCCCCCCCAGTACCCCTGTGCGGCGGTTAAGGCTGCCGCACAGCAGTCCTTAGGACTGCGACGGCCGTCAGGCTTAATTTAAATTGTTTTTTTATATATATTTTGTTTAGTTTAAATTTTATATTACAAAATTTAAACATAAGTTTATTTCGTTTTTTATTTATTATTTCAGTTTAAATTTAAGTTATATAAATTTATATATATATATATGTTTATTTTTTTTAATTTATATATATATAATATAGGATTAATTATATTGTATTTGTTTACTTATGCAACAAATAGATTGTAAAATTAAATGATTTCTTTTAATAGAAACGTAATTTCATTTGGAAATATAATGCTAATAAATTTATTGTAATAAACAAAATTTAATATATTATTTCCATATAATAACTGATCTTTGTTTTTTATGAAGTTAATATTTGATCATGAGAAAATTGTACTGCTTCTTTTCTTAATTGTTTGAGTAGGTTGATCTGGTGTTTTGAGTTCATCGAATTATGCGTAGTTTCATTCTACTTTTGTGTTGGCTTTAATGTCGATGTGGGAACCCGGTTGTTGGCTTGAAACCTTTGTTCCAGAGGCTGGTTTATTTTTGGGATGTTATTCTCGTTTTGAATTTATCTTTGGAGTTGAAAGCTTATGGTTCATGTTTGGAAGGGTTGAACGGTATTGTTAAGTCTTTCGGTTATGAGTTTTGTGAGAGGGTTAGTGCCTTGCTTGTTCTTGCTTTGGTATCATGCTTATTTGTGGAGGTTCAACCCTTGTCTTGTTTCAATTTAATGTTAGGGGTCTTAGGGAGAGTGGCTCTTTGTGGGGGCCTGTGCCTCGGTTAAGAGGAAGTGCATAGGAGAACCCACGAAGAGTAGTTAAACAAGTGATAACTTAAAAATAGAATTAGGGGGATGGGTAGTAAACCACTCAAGATAAAAGAAATTGGATTCCTCATCTATGCATTAGGGCTATCATAGACTAATGATAGATTGAGAAGGTTGTGGTCGGCAAAGTCATAATCTCGTCCTCATGAGAGGTTATTGGCTCCGCATGAGCTACCCTATGGTGCCAGCGCCTCAAGTAGGAGGAAGAGCCAGGAGATCCATAGATGGGTGCCGGCGCCTCAAGTTGGAGGAAGAGCCAGGAGATCCCATGAGAGCTATGTGATGACACTCTCCACTAGACTTCATGTTTGCCTTGTTGCTTTTGCCTCTGGAAATGTATTTTGGACTTGGATGTTGTATCAGTTTCCTTAGCTTTGTACTTTTATTGTTGATTCGGATTCTTGTGCTAGTGTTTATGAGTATACTTTGGTGACTTGTAATTGTCATTGCTTGATTTAACGGTAATCTTGGTGTTCGTATTTGAGTTGTACCTTGTTATCATGGACTCAGTTTGACAATCATGGTCGAGTTAACTTCATTGGCACCTCTGAGCACGGGGGGTGAGTTATCTTTAATTCACATGTTTGGGTGGAACGTGCTCCGCACCCGTTGGGTTCCCCATCAGCATCCTTTGTTCACAGCTTTTCCGCAGTTGGATTTGCACCAGTGTTCACTTGTTTATTCAGCATTCATTGTAAATTATATCATCCCAATTATTTGGGAATTTCATTGCAATTATTATATCAAAAGATTGTAATGTAACATTGTAACAAAGATGTAATAGTTAGGATTCTATGTAATTTTATTTGATGAGACTCATATGATTGTATTATGTGGTATCTTAATATAATTGCTCTTGGTTTATGGAAATACATTTATTCATGGTTATTATATTATAATTGGTTCCATGGTTTATCATTGTCTTTTATTTCCATTTGTGGTTGCAATGTAACTTCGCGTGCCCCAGAGAGCTAAGTGAGATAATGTGATGTAATATGTTATGTGATTATGATTAATGTATTGTAAGTTTAATTTAATTGTTTTAAACAAAAAAAAAATTATTGCCCTTTTGAGTTCTCTTGGGTTTGCACGGCGGGCATTACAGTGGTTGTGACCTTATGTCTACTGCTTGAGTAGGAATACCAACCTATGAGATGAGATAACCAACCTCAGGGTTATCAACCTCAAGTTTACCCACCTTTGAATGATCACTATCTTCTTGTGCAAACAATGAATGGAATACTTCACTTACCATCATAGCAAGATGTTTTTTAAGCCAATATTGAACTTCCAAAATCAATTCATCCTTGACCTTCTCACTATCATTTTCCTCTAGAATTAGATCATTCTTCGCCTCTAATGTATTGGTACTTTCAAGTCTTGAAGTGGTTGCAACCTCCATATTCTTTTCTTCCTCTATCTTTATAAACTCTTTCTTACCTAACATTATCACCTTGGCTGCCTTAGTTTGTCCCTTATCATCTTCTACTAGTGGAGTCAAAGTGAAAGAGTTTCCATCCTTTTCAATCTCATAAGTATTGTTCCTACCATCATATATTGCATGTGTATCAAACTGCCATGGTCTCCCTAGCAGAAAATGACACACATTCATAGGCAATACATCACATATAATCCTATCTTTGTAGATTTAGGTATGTGCAGGAACATCATGGAAAAAACAGGCCCTTAAGTGTCAAAAAATTCAAAAAAATCAGAGTTAGGCAACTTGACATAAAAATTTGAATAAGTTATATATATTATTAAAAAATATGTAAGAATAGAATTTGTAGCAAATTGAATGTATTTTCTAAACTACTAGGTTTATTTATTTATTTTTAAAATCTATTTGGTGAAATTTTGAAATTTCAATGCAGAGTACTTAAATTTTAGGAAAAAATAAGAAGTAGGTGTCTTTTCTGACCACCCTAACCACAATATAATGATAATATTTTTTTATAAGATTTTAGATATTAGTAGAGGACTCATGTCCAATGTGATGCATATTTTTTTGTAATTTTTCCAGGTAAATAATTAATTATGATTTTTTGTTACAAAATTTAAAAAAATATAAAACTTGTATGTCTGACCACCTTAACTTGGTCAAAACTTCATGAAATTCATTTTTTTTTTAATCCTATAGTATGCAAAGCATAAAATGTTACACATGTTTCAGATTCAAAAAATGTGATACTATTTGAAAGCTATAGATTTTTTTCAATTAGCCTATCAATCAAGACTTTAGTCGTAATTCAAATAGAAAATGAATAATAATTATTTATTATATTCAAAGCAAAGAATAATTTATATTGGTGGAAAGCTGAGAATCTCCTTTAAAACCCATTTTTGTTTCATCAATTTTGGGTAAAAAAAAGGTCGTTAGCCACATACCCTACACATACCCATCATATTGCCACTTTTTGGCCCATCATGATCCTGCACATACCCTATCCACCTATGTTAAACTCAAACCAAGCTCGCTCTTTCACCAAAATAGATTGAATTTCATTCAACCAAGATGCTTTATAAGGTGTTTCATGTGGTATATTTTCCAACTTAA
Source organism: Sequoia sempervirens (assembly GCA_007258455.2). Classification (NCBI taxonomy): domain Eukaryota; kingdom Viridiplantae; phylum Streptophyta; class Pinopsida; order Cupressales; family Cupressaceae; genus Sequoia; species Sequoia sempervirens. The sequence goes on from VDFB02373415.1 coordinate 18,341, forward strand.
GTTTATCAACCATTTCGATAGACACCATGTGATATGTGCTTCCTAAATCTATCACAACTTTACATACCTTTCCCATGCATTTGCAAGTTGTATTGAAAAGTTTTCTTCTTTGTTTTGGCTCCTTCTCCTTGGATGATTTGAGGAGTTTTATTCTAACCATTAAGGATTCTACAACTTCTAGAGCAACAAGCTAATTAGGAGAGTTAACACTCTTACAATATTCCTCTTGCACCAACTGAACTCTCTTATCACTACCTTGTGAAGTAGAAGCTTGTTTCTCCATGAACTTCCATGCTTGATGGCCAAACTAATTGCAATGATAACATCTTCTAGAGAATGTGTTTGAACCTCTTCCTTGTCCACCAAATATTCCTCTAAAACCTTATCCATTACCTCTAAAGCCACCTCTTTGATCAACAAATTGGTCTTTTCTTTTACTTACATCCTCTTGGTCTTCATAGGACTATCTCGAACCTCTTCCTCTTCCTTGTCTTGCTTTCCTTATCTTTAAATTCTCTTCTTCCCTAGCATCCAATTGAAAACATTCTTCAACCGTCCTAGGAGTAGCCATAATTATTTCATCTTGAATTTGAAATCTCAATCCATCCATATACCTTGATATCTTTTCAACTTCATCTTCAACATGACCTTCTCTAGTGGTCAACTTGTGAAACTTCTTTGTATATGTCATGACATCCATTTCCTTTTTCTTTAAGTTTTGCACCTTCCTAAATTTCTGAATTGCATGATCACCTAGCAAGAATTGACTCTTTATCTTTGACACATCCTATCCCATGAATTGATCTTTTCTTTTCTCTTCTTCACTCTTTCCTCTTGTACATAGTTCCACCAAGTTAGGGAAATTCCTTTAAACTTAGTCTTTGCAAACTTTACCTTTTGTTCTTCTGCTACCTCCTTGTATTCAAATTAAATCTCCATTACATCAACCCAATCCAACACTTCTTCTACATCCAAATTTCCACTATATATTGGCAATTCCATTTTCCCCTCAAAAGCATCTCCTTTGAAAACCTTCAACATTTTCACCATCCTTCTTTCATCATGGTCCAACTCATCATCACCTTGGAATCTTCTTAGAGGGTTTTCATTCTCACCCTCTTCCTCTTCCTCTCGATCACTTTCTTTTTCAGTGGCCTTTCCTCTCCTTTGATTTGTTTCTAATGCTTCCAGTCTAGCAAAAACTACTTCTTGAGACTCTTTCATCATCCTTATCTCTCTAGCAATGACTACACTACCTTTAGGAGGCATCTTGTCCTTTCAAATTACAACTTTTTCCTCTTCAAACTTCAATTTATATCCTTCAAAAGATAAAAAATTATGTTCTGATACCAATTGGTGCAGAGCAGGGAGGAGATATTCAAACAATCACAATTCAATCTATTTTGAACAATCCTTCAATCTTGAAAACCCTAACTTGGTGTTGTTTCACAATTTCTTCATATTCTTCTTGTAGCATATCAAATAGTGAATTTTCTTCATATATTTCAAAAGAAGTTTCACACCCATAAAATGATTAACATTATAGATACCCTTTATGTCATTCTTTAACATATCTAATTTTTGCATACACTTATTTTATACCTTCACCCCTTAAAATTTGGCTGCTACGCTGCAACAAAGCCCAATTAGGTCTCTTTTACAAAGCAAGTATGCGATGAAACTTCTTCCAACCACCAATATCCACTCCAGGGCTCTAAATAGAATACAAAAGGTTTGAATCAATAATTTTCATCAATAAAAACAACCACAGATTCACCAAACTTCAAAATCTCATCTAACCCTATTTAAGCTTGCTTTCAAGGGGGTTTATTGAATCTTTGTATTCCAGGTTTCAAATCTCCTCACCAACACCCTAGACACATCAAATTAAGTCTACATAAATGTTTTCTACCTTTATAAGACCAATCGCAAAATATTTTTGACAAACCCTAGCTTCTACACCTCTCTTTTGCATGAAAACATGTGAATTTCACCCTAGGGCATCATCATATTAGCCCAAAAACACCTTCCCTGCATCCACAAACCTACTAACATGAAATAAAACCCTATATAAAACCATTCCATTTACTTTCAGAGAGTTTCATTGGTGGAATGGTCAATTATGCCATTTTCTTACTCTCAAACCCTCAAAATAGGGTTTTCAACCCATTTTTAGTATTTTGGCTCTAAAATCCTCCTAACTTGATGAAATCACTCCAAATCAAAACTAGAAAAAAATTAATTCATATATCATAAAATACAATGCACTTTAAATCAAAATCAATTAGTACGGAGCAGTACAATAGCCTATAGCAGCAAATTTACTAGAAAACACACATAATATGAAGGTTTTTTATTGATTTTTAACAAAAATCAACTCCATAACCTTTCTTCAACCCATACATATTTTATTTAAACCTTACAAACCAAAAAAAAACTCACACAATTGACTCTAACAACCTTTTGAACTACTTGACCATTGGACTTCCCACTTTTGCAATTTTTGCATTTTTGCACTATGACAACATTGTCAAGATTTTACAACTTTTGCGAGATTGACCTCATAATACTCTAATCACCTAAAGACCTTAGAAATGGTCTCAATAGACCTTATTCCACCCAAAGATGACACAACATTAAACTAAACCACCTTTGGACCCCTATTTACATGATGGAGCTAGGTGCCCCTGCACCACATTTCTCTTCCATGATATCTACGCTTGCTTGAAAACACTTGATCTTTCTTCATGTCCATGACAATGAATGTCTCTTCTTACTTTTTTTATTTTCTCTTTTCAAAGTAACCATCTGTTGCCTTCTTCTTTTCTAAATAATCATCTGTATGGGCCACTTCACCTTCTTTCTCATTGGCCAATGCCAAAAATTTCCTTGAGATGCTTTCTCAAGACTCTACTACAATACAAGCTTAATACATTTTTCAAACTCTTACATTGTCCTATCAACCTTTGCAACTAGGCTTATCGTGTTGTCTTTCATTTTCTCCTTTTGAGTTTGCTATTGCATCTTCTTATCTTCATGATACCTCACGTAGGTTTCCTTTCCTTTTCCTCACTACCTAGTCTTTTGGCATCCAGGTTCTTCACTTCCACCTATAAAAAACAATAGAAAAACTTCCAAAATTTCTCTTGCCCAAATCTTTGGGCTCTAATACCAATATGATGTAGAGGAAGGACTCTCAATAAACAACCTAAACACTTTCCAAACAGGGTTTCAATACCATTTGTGGAAATGTGCAGCCTTGCTCATACTTGGCACTTTTCTCCTAAGCCTTAAACATGGGGGGCAACAATCTAATGGAACTCCCTCCTTTGAATAATGTGGAATAGGGTGTGCGCAAGTTGAGTTTACTTTTTGGCCAAAAAGTGTGTTTTTCTTGATTTTCAGAATTTGACACATTTGACCTTAAAATTTGAAGCACTTAGAGATGAAATCTTTAAAAAAGTCACTAATCATAAAATGTAGTGCTCGGAGTCTAGTTTCCAAACATGTAATTTATTTCAATACCCAGATTGTACAAATTGAGTTTTAATAGGAATTTCTAAAAACCACTATTTAAAAGTCATTTTTTTTACCATACCATGCACGTGTACGACATCCATATTTTGACTTAAATTATCATATTTTTCTAAATCCTTTTGGGAAAAGTTTTATGACTCACTGAAGCTTGTTCTTGATATTTTTTTGTAATTTTTTATTGAATATTTTTTTTTTTAATTAAATTTTTATTGAAATGATTTGTCATTTTGAAGAAATGGTGAAGATTATTCTGATAATAAGATATTTCAAACTTATCTATTTTTGATTTTTTTTTAAATTGAAAAGAATTGTTGAAGTTTGTTCTCATGCAATGCAGACTTCTCAAAATATTATGTTTGATCAAAGGAAAGTTATTAAAATAGTACTTCGATATTTAAAGAGTTTATGGACCAATTTTGTTAAAAATTAATTAAAAATAATCAATTGCAAAACAAAATTATATTTAGAATCTGCTTTGTTCATCTAAAAATGGGTTTTAATTTAAGTCAAAAATTACGCAAAAGATTAATTGACCATATGTGCAAAGTTGGTATTTTCTTTGACATTGTTAGGACCTTCCAACTAGTCAAACCGGAGTTGAGGCCTAGGTTTGGACACCAATGCTTTTCCCAAACCAAAAAACTAAGTAAAAACCCAACCACAAAGCAAAAAAAAATCAAATTTTAAAAAATAGGATCCCGTTTATTAATAAATGGGATCCCGTCCTATAATCGAGACCCCGTTCCCTATTCTACAATATTTGGACTGTTGTAAAGGAAACATGATCTCGTTTCCTAGCCAACGGCCCTCGTATTCAATGCCGAAGAATGGGATCCCGATTATAGAATGGGATCCCGCTTCTTATAAACGGGATCTCAGTTTTTATAAGCAGGATCCCGTTTTATAAACGAGATCCCATTTCTTTTATTTAAATATACTACAAAAAATTACTGTGAAGTTTGCAACTTCACATGTACGACCGAGAGCAGTAAAAGTAAATTATTTTTCATAAGCTATTGTATTTACAAGTGGTGAACTTGATGTTTAGTTGATTTTATCAAACGGGGCATCATCTACACCATTTTTGAAGTGGAATTGTGTTATTTTTGTGCTTGTTTGGAGGACCAAAAGGCTTTCAATTTGCAATATGGATTGAATTTTTCAAAGGAGGCATGAAGAAAACAATTTTTAAAGTGGAATTGTGGTAGTTTTCTACTTGTTTTGAGGAACATAAGAGGAAGAATTTTGTCCTAACAGGTATTCAACTTCCAATTTGGATTGAATATTTTGAAGTATTTCACTATTAACATTCATTTTTGCTTGAGAATTTTATAATTATGGGAGATAAAGCTCATAATAAGAGAAGGAAGACATTGACTCCTCAAGAAGTTGAAGCAAATAGAAAAAGAGAACAAGACAAGAGAAAGAAGGCAGGAACGAAATCAATGAACGATGGTGGAGCAACCAATTCAACAACTATTGAAGATGGAAACATTGAAGATACCATAGTTGTAGATGAAGCTAATTTGCAAGGAGTCAATTTGGAGAAGAATATGATTATACAAAAAAGTCCTACTATGTCTTCAAATCCCTCTTTGAATGTTAAGGAGAATGTTTCAATATGCACAAATCCAGGTACGTCTTCAAATCCACATGTTAGTGAAATAGTAAATTTGTATGTAGAAGTTTTACAAGATGTTGGATATAATGATGTTAACATTGACTATATTCAAAGAGATGAAACTTTTATAGAATTTGTTGAAAACAAAAAAGAAAAATCTTTTGTTACAAATGAAATCAAAATGATCATTTTCTTGAAATGAAAATAAAATATGGTTTGATGAAAATGAAAATAGCTCATTTGTTGATGAAAAATAAGATAAAGAAAATGAAGATGAAATGAAAATGAAAATGAAAATGAAAAATGAAAACCATTTTCGTTGATGAAAATAAAGATGAAAATGTAAATGTAAATGAAGATGAAGATGAAAATGAAGATGAAAATCTAGAATGTGATGTTGAATTTAATGAAAATGCTTTTAAAATTGGAG
>VDFB02373416.1:0-18398 GCA_007258455.2 Sequoia sempervirens
AGAATATTTGTCAGAGATGCACATGCAGTTCGTAGACATCCACATGGCACACTTATGTCCCTAATGGATTCATATGCCTAAAGTTCTTAAAGGCATTACACTTTCAATTGGGGTCAATTTGTAATGTCCCTCTTCAACCAAACGACCTTGAATATGGAAAATTCTTCCCTCTTCTCTATCAAATTAATTCATTCTTCATTTAATCCATCTCTTTTTGCATTCTCAAGCACCTCAACCTCATTCTATTAGCATACTTCACTCTCAGCAGCATTTTAGCACTCCATTATGGTAGCAACAACACTCCATCAACTCCACAAAGCAAGTGTGAAGCAAGCCATTAGTAGCATGGGCTTGGGGTCTTGCAAGACTCTCCTTTCCAAGTTCGTATTTTCCTCCATTGGCTAGTGAGATTTTGGGTGGAGGTGAAAACATTTTACTCCTCTCATTTGTGCTTTGGTTGAGTAACACTTTATTGCTTTGTAGTATTTATTGCATCTATACTTTCTTTACTTATTTATCACATATTTCTCTCTCACTGCTATCTAGTTGTCTATGGAGGTGGAAACACCAAAACAAGAGTCCGACTGAAGTAGAACCCTATATAGCCCCAAAAATTTCCCCCTCTTTCTTGTGTGTAGATGGACATGCATTTGGAGCTAGCTGGCCAATGTGCATCCTTGTGAGATCATCTTTGTTACCCTAGCTCTCATTTACTTGTTTTATCACTTTAGTTTCTATTTCCTATATCTACTTATTATGTTCTTACCATCAAGATTAGCTCTCTAGGCTATAAGTTTATTTTTGAGTAGTTTATATTGTGTTCACTATTTTTTGACCGTACGGACACCAGCGTGCCCGAGAGATGCCAGCTTGTCGTGCTAACATCCCAAAACTGCACTGTCATCCTTGGACAAAGAGCTATCTGAGGCACAGTATAGACTCTAAAAATTGGCTTGCCTAGCCTAAACTTAAGTTTTGATCTGCCGAGTGATTGAAGTACTTTATAGTCTTCATCATTCTCAACCTCTATCTTAAACACCCCTTTAGAGTTAGGTAAGTTAGGGCAGCCCTCTATTGTCGTCTCTCCATGACTTAGAGCCTTAACATGGCTGGTCCCCCTCTCTTACATTTTTGGTGAACCTGACGTGAACCATTTTGGTTTCATCTTGTAGTAATGAGAGCTACTTTCCTCATGTTCTAGGAGAATTGTAGGTGTGAGGATTGTGGGGCTTTTTTCCTTGCAACCCAACCTATGACCCCTAGAAGGCATAGTTGGAATGTTATGTAAGTGTTGTTTAATGAAACCTTGATTGGGTCACTATCATATTATATGACCTATGGGGGGCTTTGTGAGAGTATCATTTAGTGCACACAATGGCCTCTTTTCTGCATCAACCTATCCCCTTTATGCATCCTGTGAGTAGTGGTACTGGTATAACCTTCACCTCATAGGATCTACTAATGGGCTTTAATAGGGAACCATCTTGTCTCTACATCCCTGCATGAATCAACAGAAAAATTGTAGCAAGAGTTCTTGTTGATCTGACATCTCAAGTGAATATCATAACTGAGGAGATCATGCTAATTAACTTTCTGCATAAAGATGGGTATGATGCACCCATGAACACCATCCACATGCACAAAAGTCTTTCCATACCTCCTCTTGGTAGTATTGTTTTATCAGTTCTCATTGGACCTAATTCCGTAAATATTTTGTTCGATATAATCATAGGGTATGAACTCTTTAGAGTGAAGCTAGGTATCCCCTGGTTAGTAGCTATGAATGCAGTTCCCTTGGTTGTGCATAAGTGCTTGAAATTCAGCATGAGGGTTCTGTACATATGATCCACAACACTGGCCATAGACAACTAGTTGAACATGGTAGTTATTCTTTAGATTACTTTTGGCCTGCACCCATTGGTCCTCTTCTACCTAGAAAGGAGCTCTTATACCAGACTTATCAAAATTATGAGAGGGAACTTAATGTCGAGAGTGAGATACCCTTCGTTAGCTTATGTTGTTTCACATAGGGCTTGCTTAAAAGCTGACAGTGATGTCACTAAGGCATGCAGAAGGGAAGAAGAGAAGCACTCCCAAGATCCTTCTTCTTCCTCTTCCACTATTAAGCCTAACATTTCCTCTTTCCCTATTCTAGTGCCATCAAATTGTGTTCCACGATTGCAAGAGAATCCTATGGTGCCCACTTGGAAAAATCCCAAGCATCATGCATTAGAGCTTCCTATTCTACCCATAGAGCCTAGGACCATTCGATATGGTAGAAAGAAAGGTCCTCATGGGGAATCCTCTATGCCCTAGCCTTTGTGGCCACCTACCACTCCTACTCCAATAGAAGTAAACATGAAGAGGCTATTGAGGCACTAGAGCCAAATCCCCCGTTGTTTCTCAACCTGCTCCTCCTACTCCTGTTTAGGAGCCTATCCCTCCACTAGAAATAACTATGGTGGACACTCCCATGGCTGAGCAAGAGTCTTCTACTCCTTCGCAACCTCTAGCCTCTAGCTCGAAGAGTCACAAAAACTACCTTGCACATGAACACAAGCACTGGCGAAAGGCTCTCGCGGCTAAGCAGGCCGCCTTACAGAGGAAGGAATAGGAGATTACTACCCCTGCTTCAAGGCCTCTTGTTGTGTCCTCCTCTCTCCTCCCCTTTTCTTCCATTCAACCAAGCTCCATATCACTCCTAATTCTTGTTATGACTGTGCCTAACCCTAAAAAGTTGCATGTGTTCATCACTCCTTCGGTCGATCTACCCTTGTTCATGTCCCTTCAGGATGTCCTACCTTTCTAAAACCCATGGATATGTCAAATACTTCGATGGTGTCTATTGCGAGTTTCTCCTCCTCCTCTTCCTCCATGCCTCTAGCCTTGTTTTTGGGGATTTCTCATCTCCTGACCAAGAAAAATATGTAGGATGGCCCTTCTAGTGATGGAGGGTGTAAGAGGAGCCCACCCTCTCTAAAGGGTGGTCTTGTGTTGGCCTGTTTTGTCTTATTGATGGAACTAGCCTTGGCTTCCCCTGAGTTCATCACTGCTGTTGATTTATTCGATGAGCCTAGCGGTGAATCTTAGGCACAACCCTCTCCATCCATTTAGGTATGACATGGCACTCCAATGAAGTGCATGTTTAACTCTCTAGATGAAGTTTTAGCCTTGTTAGCGATCTTTGTGAAATCATTGACCATAGCTCTACAAGAGCCTAGCGGAGAAGACCTTGTGGGGCCTTCTTCCTTAGCCCTTGTTGTGGGAGGGTTGGAAGATATTCCCCTAAGTATTCCACCATTGCAAGCTTGTCCCCCTTCCCCTTATGATGATCTAGAATGGGAATCGAACAATTGGTCGATGAGTGTTAGGGGGAGGCCTCTTCTTTATCTTTAGATTAGAAGTGTGTGTGTTGTGATGTGTTCCCTTGTACTTGTTCTATGTGTTCCTAGATGACCCTTGTCACCCTTGTTGGTGCTTGGATACATGAGTGATTTTTGTGTCATAAACCTTCTTCTATTTGTGTCATCATTCTTCCATGTTTGTGATTGATTTTCAAAAAATTGGGGATGATGCAAAGCGTTGGGGGAATTTAGGCTTCCCTTCCATGTTGACCCATTTTTTTATTTTCACTTTGTCTTCTCGTGCATTCTTCACATGGTCTGATATAGTAGCCTGGGGTTGATGACAATTCATTTACATACTATTATTAGTATACTTATATATATTTATGAGCAGTTTTGACCCTAAAATATCATATCACCTATGTTCCCTTTGTTTATGTTTATCTCTACTTTTCTCTTTTCCTATATTTTTCTCTCCTTTTCTTGAGTCTTCCCTTTCATCTATGACAACACCATTTCTATGATGTGACAATTTTTAGAAAATGCATTTACTGCCAATGAATATTTTCTCAAAAATCCTATCAAACACTTCTTTTTCAAAATTGCATTCACAACTAGAATCCCTAACGAAACATGTTTCCTTCAATATAGGTTCGCAAAGAAAGAGCTTGAGAACTTTCCTACGAGGTGGAAGAATCTTTGGCCTCTCCCTCACAAGGGAGCATTTTCTTCCTTTTGAATTCCTTGATGATGAATCGATTTAAGAAAAAATGTCTCCTTTTGTACTTTCAAACAATGTATGCCTTGAGTAGACCCCCTTCACTTTTCATGTCAAGTTCTCGAGGGAGCCCTTAAAATCCTTCTAATTTGCTAACAGTCTGTGTGGCTATCCACTTTATTTCCTATGTGGCCACTTTGTTTGAAACATGCTTTATCCGCTGGTAAACATGTCACTTTGAAGGTGCATCTATGAAGTTGCTTTCCAATTAGAATTTGTGGAGTCTCCTCCTTTGGGTTTCCCCCATGAAAGAGATCTTGGGGGATGCCTCCTTGTAGGTCTATGGGCCTGTAAGGTGCTTTCATCTAGGTTTCTTGCATGTGAGAGATCTTGGGGGATGCCTTCTTGTAGGTCTATGGGCCTATAAGGAACATACTTCGCGGGGCTTCCTTCATGTGAGAGATATTGGGGGATGCCTCCTTGTAGGTTTGTGGGCCTATGAAATTATTTCATCCTATGAGATTTTTCCATCGTTGGTTTGAGGACCTTTGGTGTACATTGTGTAGCTTCATAGTTCTACAGGTCTATGGATTCTTTTGTTCCAACCTATGCTTTCGAGCTCTCCAGATCACGGTCTACTTCCTCAATGGTTCAAGTATACATCTCTAACCCTACTAACTCTTTGATATACTTTACTAAAGCACTCATCAGTATTTGTGCTCACTAAAGTGTGGGAAAAATGTATAGGAGAGAATTTTCACCCCTTACGCAAATTCCCCTTTCACATACCTTCACTTTAGAAAATCAAATCTAAAGGCGAAATTCCACATCACCCAACTACCTCCCTTCCACTTAGCATCTGTCTCTTGTGTTAGTGAGAGAATATTTGTTGGGGACATGTGTGCGGTGCACAAACATCCATGTGGTGCACTGATGTCGCTGACAGATTCCTACATCTGAAGTTGGCAGAGGCATTACACTTTTGATTGGGGTTCATTTGTAATGTCCCTCTTTGACCAACCAACCTCGAATATGGAAAATTCTTCCCTCTTCTCCTTCAAATTCATCCATTCTTCATTCAATCCATCTCTTTTTTCATTCTTCACTCTCAACAACAACAACACTCCATCAACTCCGTAAAGCAAGTGTGAAGCAAGCCATTAGTATCATGGGCTTGGGTCCTTGTGAGACTCTCCTTTCCAAGTTTGTATTCTCCTCCATTGGCTATTGAGCTTCTGGGTGGAGGTGGTAATATTTCACACCTCTCCTTTGTGATTTGGTTGAGTATCACTTTACTATTTTGTAGTTTTTATTGCATCTCTACTTTCTTTACTTCTTTACCACATATTTCTCTCTCATTTCTATCTGGTTTTCCGTGGAGGTGGAAACACCAAAATGGGGGTCTAACTGAAAAAAACCCCTATACAGCCCCAACAATTTTCCCCTCTTTCTTATGTGTAGGTGGACGTACATTTAGAGCTATCTAGTGAACTTGTATCCTTGTGAGATCATCTTTGTCACCATAGCTTTCATTTACTTGTTTTATCACTTTAGTTTCTATTTCCTGTATCTACTTATTTTGTTTTGACCATCAAGATTAGCCCACTAGGTTGTAGGTTTATTTTGGAGTAGTTTGTATTCCGTTCACTATTTTCTAACCATACGGACACTAGCACACCTAAGAGATGCCAGCGCATCGCATTGACGTCCCAGAACTATGATGTCATCCTTAGATAGAGAGTTGTCTAAGGCATAGTACTGACTCCAAAAATTGGCTTGCCTAGCCTAAACTTAAGTTTGTATTTGTAGAGTTATTGAAGTACTTTATAGTCATCGTCATTCTCGACCTCTATTCGAAACTCCCCTTTAGAGTGAGGTAAGTTAGGGTAGCCCTTCGCTCTCAGCACTCTGTGACCTAGAGCCTTGACATGGTTGGTCCCCCTCTCTTACACTTCCTTATTGTCAAACCTTTTAATTTCCTTTTCCACTTTGGGGGGTGAGTTTTTCTTCTTTTCAAACTGAATATTTGGTCTCATAAATTGTGTTCTACACTCTCTAGCTACATGAAAAAATTTGTTGCAATTGTAACAGACTACATTCATGTCAACCAAGAGAGCAAATGGATTTTTCTTACAAAGTTTATATTCCTCCTTGGAATGACTCTACATTCTCTAGCCCTATGACCAAAATTATTACATGTATAGAAATACCCATAGAAGTATGATGAATACCTAGTCATGGCATTTCCTTTAGTTGAAAGAGGAGATGTTCTTGTCCTTGGCTTCCGTAGATTGTGCACCCTTGTGAATCCTTCATCATCTATTATTTATGTGTTATGCTTCTTCTTTGGTTGAGCAAGGGTAATCTTGTTGTTTTTCATGTCTTCAATCGGCTTCTTTTCGGTTGTAGTAACATCCTTTTTATAAGACTTTTCATCCTTAAGAACTACATTTTATTCAGCCCTAAATCTTTTGTAGAGCTTTGCAGAGGCATCAACAAATGAGCTCTTTCCTTTCTCTAGTCCTTGGCCATATTTTTCTTTATTTTCCAATTTTTTTGTACTTATCAACTCATTTAGAATGTGTGATCCACCTTTTAATTTCAGAATCTTATTGATTTTCTCATTTTCTTTCTCTAACTCCTTTCTTAAGTCAATTATTTCTACCTCAAGATTCAAACATCTATCCATTTCAAATTCTAGCTTGAACTTCATTACTTCTTCTATTCTTTTAGCTTCCTCCACTTGTGTTTTTAGGATTATTACCAACTGGTTGGATTCCTCAAGATATTGGGTTAGCATGTCATTCTCCTTTTCAACATGTCTTTTCAATTTTTTCTTTTCCCTTTTAAGATCATCAAATTTATCTCTTAAATCATCAAGGTCTTTAATAGCACTGATCAACTCTCCCTCAAGATCAACAACTGCCTCCACTTCTTCATGTGATTCCTTGGATTGTTCATCCATATGCTCCTTGGAGTCCTTGGCCATAAAAATGAATTCTTCCTCTTCTTCCTCTATTACAAAAGCCTGATCTTATTCATCATCTAAATTATCACTAGCATTAGATGAATTGCTTTCTTCCTGAATATACAAGATCTTCTTTTTCTTTCCAAAATTTCTTCATTTAGGATAATAAGGCTTCTCATTTTTTCTATCTCCTTCCTCAACATTATCTTCTTCACCATAAGGGCATTTAGATGCAAAATTCCCTATTCTACCATAGTTAAAGCATTTAAAGGGAAGCTTTACTTTATACTTGCCAGATCTTTTCCTTAATTTTCTTATAAAATTTTAATTTTCTTCATCAGCCTCTTCATGGTTTGATGCAGTGGCTACAACTTTATCTTTCTTATCAACACTATCCTTTTCCCTCCTTTTAGTCTTGTATGTAGCTTCTCTCCTTGATGGCCTAACATCTCCCATTCTCATTTAATATATAGTGAATATTCCATGCAACTCATCAAGAGTGAGCTTATCCACTTCTCTTCCTTCTTCAATTACAAAAATCTTAGGATCATATCTATTTGTCATAGACCTCAACACTAATGACGTCTTCTTTTACTTCTTCTCCAAATCCTCTAATATATTTTACTACATCAACTCTTAGAAGGCAGTCTACAATCTTCTCCTCTTCAAACATTTTTAAGCCTTCAAATTTTTCTCTTAATACTTGAATCTTTGCCAACTTCACCTTGTTGTCTCCTTCATAGATGTTTTTTAGTTTTTTTCAAACATCATAGGCAATTTGGCAATGCATAACCTTGTCATGCACAAAATCTGAAAAATTATTCATAATGGAAAACCATGCCTTTTCATTGTTATCATAGTCATTTCCAGTAGCATCCATGGGAAGAGTAGTAGGGAGAATATTTTGGTTTTGACTGATATCTAGACATCTAATCCTAGAGATCCCAAATATCCCTTCATTAATGAACTCTATTTAGTATAGTTAGTTCCATCAAACTAAGGTGGCTTTCTTGAATCTTCCTGATTGTTCATTGTGTTCACACTGCCAGAATCTACCCGAGTTGATTAAGATTCACCTAGGGAAGCTAGGGCTCTAATACCAATTGTTAGAATGCAAAAATCTACTAAGAAGGGGGTGAATCAGTAGATACTAAAATTTTTAACTCTCAATATACTCAGTGCAAAATAACTATGTGAATTATTAATGTGAAAATAAATAGTTAACAAGAAAACCCATGAGAGAGCATACATGCATCCAACACATAACACCAAATGTGTGTGGAAAATCCAAGGTTGGGAAAAACCACAATGAGAAATGCGGCTAGGATCTACTATCCTAATCCAACCTAACAAGCTTGAGATTTAGTTACAGTTATTTAAGGGCTCCAACCCTATGGAGACACCAATCCAAGGAAGCACCCACTCCCTAGACTGAGCTTCTACCTAGTTATCTGATGAAACCCACCAATCAGATTTATAATGTTGAATATTATAGTTTTAATGTTAGTTCTATGTTGCAACTTACTTGTATCTACACTTACATGTATGTTTCCCACTCAACAACACTCCTGTTATCCACCTCTTTATTCATCCTGCATTCATCTTGTTCTCTACATCTACTACTTGCTCAACACCACATCCCTTTTTTCTATAATATAAAAATTTAAATGAGTGGAACACAAACAAAAAGCACATACTAGATTAGAATTTTTGATTTTTTCTTGTTTTAGCTTGTTCAGGTATAGTGCATTTCCTTTCTAAGATCTCATTCTCTACACCTAGCCTCCTTCACTCTTCTCTCTCACAATGTCGACTACTCTCTTCTACCTACTCTGCACCTCGCCTTATTATTTTCTAACCTATCAACTGTTAGAGTAATAAGTTATTATGCTTAATTAATTACATCACATTGATTAATTAATTAAGTCACTTATTCCTCTTTATTACTTAAGCTAAACTTAGGCACATTAATAATTAATTAATTATTAATTATTAAGTGTGCACACTAGGGTTTCATTTAGGGTTTCCCTTTTAGGGTTTCTTGATCTCCTTCATAAGGATTGATCACTTTTGTGATCATTGATTCTCTTAATGCATTTTTACTGAGAGGTTTACGAGAACATCTTTTTCGGTTCTTCATATCTTTTGCATGTGACAGGTATCCATCTTGCATGCAGGTGATCTTGGATTCTAACATGGTATCAGAGCTCCAGACCTATAGCTGCCTATTCGTGATCTAAAGATATGGCCTCTCTGTGAGTTTCAAGTGCAAGGGTTTCCACAGGCATCTTTTTTGCAAGCTCTGGTGGTAGCTATTTTTTCGGACACTATGGGCTCAAACAGACGTCGCCATCACGTCGCGATCCCAAAACCCTAAAACACCTGTCGTTTTGTTGAATTTGGTGAAGTTGGTCCAAGAGGCAAAAAATTTTTGTCTGGAGGGTCGTACGGCCTCATTTGCACGCATTCCGAGGCACAACTTTCAAAAAAAAATTTAAAAAAGGGGTTTTTTGGAAATCCGTGCTGACGCTTCCAGTTTTAAAGGATTCGCCGCCCGGCGGCCACCGGGCGGCCACCCATCCGCCACCGCCGCCCGCGCTTCCCACCAGCGCCGCCACCTTGCTCCGCCAGCCCCTGCGGGCTCCAAATCTGTAGCCGAGGTCCTATGGGAACCAGCCGCTCGGCATTCGGCCGGGCCAGCCCCCTACGCTCCAGCGCAGGTCCTATGGAGAACCGTGCGCTCCAGCTCCGCTCCAGCCCCTAGTCGCCCACAGGACCAGGGGCCGAAATTTTTTTCGTTTCTGCAGGGGTGTTTTTTTGCGGCGACGGCCAAACGGCCGTCAATTTTATGCTTGTGTTTTGCTGACATCAGCATGACATCATGATGACGTCATCCGTACGGCCGGCCCTCCTTGCCCCTCATAACCTTATTTTGCCCTAAAAGAGCAATTTTTTTCTTTTGGCCATAACTTGGGCATACGGTATTGAAATCGGGCAAACAAAATATCACCGGAAAGCTGGTTCTGAGCACTTTATAGTAGTACTTTTTATTTTTCAGTATTTTACTATTTTTCAGTATTTATTGCTGTTTGAAGTTAGATGTTGTTTTTGGACTTCCGAGCTCATAACTTTTTGCCACGATCTCCAATTTTTGCCTCGTTTGCGGCGTTGGAAAGGTATTAAGGAGATCTATGTTGCTGTCCATGCACTTTTTTTGTATCTATCCCAGGTTTATCAGTTAGTCCAGATTTGGCCCGATGGGTTGTTTGGCGATTACTTGGATATTTTGGCAGTTGGGAGAGTGCATCTTGCATCTTTGCACTTCATTTTCAGTAATACATCATTCAATAATTGCTTGCTACTTCATAGATTCCAAAATTTTTCCCATTTGGAGTTTTTGAGTGTTCCGTGGCATCGGGTTTTCTGTTGCTTTATCATGATTCCTTGAGTCAATCAGTGACTCTCATCCGGTTTCAGTAGTATACAGAAGAATATTTCCTTGCTTGCCTATATCATAAAGTCGTGAGTTCTTCCTTTTTGCAGCATGTTATCTCATTGTAAGGGGGCGCTTTGTCCCACTGGGTTTTTCTTTCTCTTACTCCTTATTGCATTTGTAAATGGGTACCTGATCGGCCTAGTTGTCGGGACCCATATTTTCTTCATGCATCTTATTCTAGTGTTTTAGCTTCCTAAGTTCATCTTAAGGGGGTGTTAGAGTAATAAGTTATTACACTTAATTAATTACATCACATTGATTAATTAATTAAGTCACTTATTCCTCTTTATTACTTAAGCTAAAATTAGGCACATTAATAATTAATTAATTATTATTATTAAGTGTGCACGCTAGGGTTTCATTTAGGGTTTCCCTTTTAGGGTTTCTTGATCTCCTTCATAAGGATTGATCACTTTTGTAATCATTGATTCTCTTAATGCATTTAACTGAGAGGTTTACAGAGAACATCTTTTTCGGTTCTTCATATCTTTTGCATGTGACAGGTATCCATCTTGCATGCAGGTGATCTTGGATTCTAACATCAACCCATTCTTGAGCCATGCACATCTAAATGAATGTGACTTGATACCAATTAGGGTTTTCATTCTATCTTCTTCAATAAGCATATACTGCATTGAGCCATATTTGCATTAAATTTTATTTCAGAGAATCTTCTGAGATTGGAAATCTATAATTCCTAAATCAGATATGCATTTAATGTATTCTTCTATGCATAAGATTTGAACTCAATCCTTATACACCTAGCACTCTGTGCCACCATTTTGCATCTCAAATAACCAATTAATTCTATTGTTGGGGCAGGTAGACCAATTGATTTCATTCTTCTGGTCAACTGCCAGTCATAAACTACTTTCATGGAATTAATTATTTGAAACCACCATCTCTAAATTCTAATCGTTGATCTTGTCATTTTGCACAATGATCCAAATTTCTCCATTCATCATTACCCTTGAAACACTACTATCAAATAAGTCTTCCTTTAAATGAGTGTCATCAATCTTTGTCTGCAACACTTTACCATATTGGGTTGAGTCACATTGGGGTCATGCTAATAGATTCCATTCTCTTCGATAGGCTACCTTCCACTAGAGTATTCACATCATCTCCATGTAATTCACAACAAGGATGTGAATTGCAAAAACAATCAATCTATATTTTCCACTTGTCATTACACATCACCAACAATCCATGTTATTCCCCAGTTGGGTCCCACCAAGTGATTGTCATGCATTTCTATTTTGAGTGGATGTCTAAGTAGCTCCCACTGAGATTCACCTCTCACTCTAATGTGGTCCCCAACAAGATGTAAAAGAGAACAGACAAAGGGTCTCTTCAAAATCAACCAGTCACTTTGATGAAGATCTATCGATATATCGAGGAGACACCAAAATGTCTCACTCTGAATTAGCATTGTCTCATCGATAGCTCCACCATTCTTCATATGCCGCCACATTACATAGCTGATTTCATCACTAGGATCCACTGACTTTGAGAACCATTTGATCTTCTTGCTTGCAATCATCAAATTACCAAGACCAGATCTCCACAATTGATCACACTATCATCACCATATTGAGGAGACATAAAAACTACTCTCTCTAAAAATGAATTGTCACCCCAACTGCTTCATATCAAATATGTGAAGCAAGAGATCACCACATTGAAGGAACCAATAAAGCGGTCACACCAAACACACAATGTCACGTTGATGTTATTTTCAGTCCTTTACATCCACTCATCACCACATCGAAGGAACTCCTCTTTGAATCCTACTAAAATTTGACCATCACCCTATAACAAATGCACAAACACCACTAAATTGAAGGCTAGACACACAAGGATTGTCATTGAATGAATGTAATGGCTTAAGTTATCACTTAAGAAACCTACAACCGTAAAACACGTCACTGAAAAAATAGAATATTTTTTGTGCCCCATGACTGCAACAACCTTAGGGTTTAATTAATAAACCCTAGCACCACTCGAGAGTAGTAATAATTAATTTTGAGTGTATCTTCCAACTTTTGAACCCACAAGGCACATTTCTAGAAAGCTCTTGAAGGATCCATCATGAATTTACCTTTTGACATCAATGACAATAATATGCCAACAAAAATATAGCATATAACTCATCGAGCATCCAACAATACAACACATATGATCCACCAAAAAATAATCCTTCTTTAGACATATCTTCTGAAATCCAAACACTAATGTAAAAAATATAGGACATACAAATGAGGAAGACCAAAAATTAATATGCAATTCAAGATCTATGTCCATACGCGTTCAATTGAAACATCACGATGATACCATTTCCTCCAAACTTTGAAATACTAAAGTTCAAAAAATAAAAAGGATGTGGAAATCTTGAGGAACATATCAGAGAGTTGTATGTCACATGCATGGAAGTGTCATACAATGATTCATACTTAATGCATCTCTTCCTAAGAAATTTGGGAGGTCAATCCATAGAGTGCTTCTCCCACTTACCTTCAAGAACCAAAACTTTCCAAGAAATAATAGATAAATTTGTAGCCCACTTTTCTGACGACATTGACACAAAAATAAACTTGGACGAACTATACACCCTTAAATAGAACATGGGAGAATCCTTTGCATCCTTCTTATAAATATGGAGACACAAGGAAAGTAAATATAAATGGCCCATGATGGAGAAACAACAATTGGAAATCATCGTAGGAAACCAAGAGATAGATCTAGCCTTCCAACTAAGAATTTAATGTGTAACGATGTTTGAAGAACTCATATCCAAAGGGATTAACATTGAGAGGGCCGTCATTACGAAGGGAGTAGTGTAGATTTACAAAGATAATTTCCAACCATCTAGTTCCAACAAAAACCACCATATATGGGCTAAAAACATGAACACTACTAATGATGGTGTGGTCGATGTGAAAGTTGTGATAAATGCTCCACCCAAAGAAAATACACAACAAAACAATCAAAGAAATGTTAACACCAACCCCCCATGTGGACCACCACCTAGGAAAAATAACTATCCACCATGATACAAATACACAACCTTGGGGGAACCAATTGAAACATTCCTACATAAGCTGATTTAAAAAAACTTAATCACACTCCCAGAATTTAGGTACTATGATGAACCACAAGTCAAAGATGCGTGGTATAAAGACAAAGATCATTGTGAGTATTACTAAAACATAGGTCACAAGAAATCTAACTGTATAAGATTCAAAAATGTCATCCAAGACCTCATAGATCAAGGTGAGGTGAATATTGATCAACACCCTAAAAAAAATGACCTGGGTATATACAAGAACTCAACGCTCAATCAAGGAAAAGGTAATGATGCTAGAAAAGGAAAGGTTTATAACCAAATCAATCACACCTATGACAATGTTGTAGGAATGTGTAATCACCACATCTCTGTAATTACAATACAAGGACCTGATCTTAAGTGTGATGTCACTACATAAAGAGGGAAGGTTATTATTTAGGGAGCTCCTTCACAACCAAGAGTCTCATCAAAGTCAAACCCTACAGATTACAGCCTCTTGCACCAACTTAAGAAAACACCTACCCAAATATCCATCTTGGAACTTCTAAGAATTTTTCTAGAACATAAGGAAATCTTAGATAAATTTCTTTCTTCATCATTAGTACCCACTTTTATTGATACTGAGTAATTCCAAGCTATGGTCGGATATATCACATCCATCCATTGACTTGTATTTATAGAAAATGACCTCTCATCTCAATCATTCCATAACCATGCATTACTGAAAAGAAGAAAAATGGGTGTTGGATGATGAATGTATCAAATGTGGGGTATGATGGACCTATTATTCCTCAATTCATTAGGAAATGAGATCCACACCATAAAATGATTATCGAACCTTAGGTGAATAAATTCAAAGTGTGAATTTACAGATTTCCCTTTTTTGCAAGGATGGGGGTCCTGGTCAATCAACACTTTGGGGAGAAAAACTAAAAATAGAAAATCAAAACCAAAATTCAATCTAACACTTGGAATAGCTAGATGAAAATCAAAGAAAGTAGAACCAAAAATTAGATCACAGATCAAAGAAGGGTAGAATGATGTTTAACAATCACCAAGCATCAGTTTCTGAAGTTGATCTAGACTCATTCGCCTAGGGGAAAATGGGACATGAGTTAGGGTTTTTCTACAACTTTCAGGAGCCTCTGCTATAGATCTGAATCTTCCAATTTTTCCAAATTTCATGCTCGAAAGTACAAAAATAAATTTTGCAAGTGAGTTTCTATGAGATGACAAATTTTATGACAACTTTTTGTAACTTTGATAACTTCTTCATTTTTTCTCTTCAAGAGACCTTCAAGATTTCTTCCACCTAAATCTGCAAACACAAATCAAAAGCGATTTTTTTTTTGTTTTTGGTGAATGGGGGTTTTCCTTGGTCAAATCCTACTTTGGTAATCAAACCTTGAAATGAAATAAAATAGCATGAAAGAATAAACCTTGGAATGTAAATTTGCAACTTACATGAAATGGCTTCAACAAATGTGGATCTTGAACTTGAAATCTTGCTTGAAATAGCGCTTTGAATGCTTGAATGGATCATGAAACCTACATCATCATATTAGCTCCAAAAACATGCATTATGCAAGAAGAATTTGATATGAAAATTGGATCTTGATTGCTGCAATAATTCTTCAATAAATCTTCTCTTGAATGCCTTGAATTTCTCTTTGGATGCTCTTAAATTCTCATAAACTTTCTCATAAAATTGCTAGGTGAAATATAGTGAAATAACCTTATATTTATAGATATATATATATATATATATATATCCTTAATTTCCCAAAATTCAAATAACAAAATCCGACATCTAAATATAGATTTGAATATGTTAAAATACCGCCAAAAAGATAATTTAAATTTAGGTCCTAGGTCTAAGGGAGGACCCATTCACCCATGGTCGAATGGGTCCTAGGTCCCTAACCCTAGGACACACATTGCTCAATGAGAAGTGTTATGTTAGGGAATTAATGAATGTCGGGTTTCCTCTTCGAAAAATGTGATTAAATAGGCTTGGTAAATGAATTAAGGGGACAATTAAGGAAAAATTAAGCTCAATTAATTAAAGGATCCCTAAATAAGTGTGGAAGTGTAAAGAGGTACACTTTACAACACTAAAATAAGGCACAATTAAGTCCAAATTAAGTGTGAAAATGTAAAAGGGATACATTTTTTTTACACTACATTTAACCCCCACTTTAGTGAGAGGATGACCTTGCATCAAACACACACTAAAGTAGACATTCAAAACATATGTATGCAACAACAACAAGATTACTCAATCATACAACATCAAAGACTAAAAGGAAAGTGTGTAAGGGGGAAATCGGGATCATGTCAACAAGACAAATGAGTGAATAGAAACTAATCTAATACAAACAAAAGCTATGATTTATGCCCATTACTAATGAAATGTAACTATAAGACCAAGAATTCAAGAACATAATTGACAAAAAGCAATAAAAATCAATTCAAAATGAAATAGTTTTACCATCCCATGTTAGAGTGTGTTCGAGAAGATGTTGGGTTGTTTGTATAAATGTGAAGTCTCCATTGTTGCATACAAAAGCTTGAAGAATGTGCATGTGTTGATCAAAGAGATATGTAAAGCTTTATCCAATGTTGATTAAGATCTTGGCATTACTTTTTTGTGTAAAATAGGTTGTTTCTCCGATCATTTTTTAGAAGAAAGATAGTTGTTATATAGATTTTGTGTTTCGAAATGAACACTCTGGATGGAATAGTAGAATATCTTGATCGACGGTCAAAACATGTTGAGAGGATTTAGATGAGAATAATTTGTGCAAATTGATTATGAAATTAGTGTGATTGAAGAAATAGATAGAATAATTTGTGGGATTGAAGAATAGATTGATCTATAAGGAAATAGATTGATCTGTTGGGCAATTAGAATGAGCAATCAGTGGTTCGTAATTTACTCAATCATGAAATTGGGTAAGGATAATTAATTAATTAATTTATTTTTATTAATATTTTTGGAGTTAAACGTGCAAATAAAGTTTGACTTTTGCAAATAAAGTTGCATTTTTTTAATTTTATTTTTTAACGATGTTTGGAATAATTAAATTCAATTATTTGAATTTGGGGGAAAGTGACATAATTAAATTATTATGTTTTAATAATTTAATTGACTTAGGGGAATAATGTGAATTAGCAACATAATTAAATAATTGATGTTATTTAATTAATCATGAGGAATAAAGTTAGATTAGGACTATATTAAATAAATGTAATTTAATTAATTGTTCAAAAATGATGAGAAAGTGAATTAATTAAATAATGTAGTATTATTCAATTAATAGAGGAAATTAAGGATTTTAGGAATGTTGATGCTTTTGATGTGAAATGCAGTGATATTTGACAATAATGATGTCGATGATGTGAAAATGTTGTTTAAGGTGTGCGATAAGTGTTAGGTCAATTTTACATGTCTACATTTTGCCCCTCTTTGAGACAAAGTATTGGTTGTTTTGTTTCAAATATTTTGATGTTAAGATCAAGTTTTGAAATTTTTTATATGCCCCACTATGCCCTGGTGGGCAACAGAATGGTGGTAGGACTCTGGGCTACCCCCTTGAGAGGCTAGCCAAAAATATCAATTTTAAGATGAAGCTCACAACAATATTTCATTTCAGTTTAGATGCGTAGAGGGCGATAAAATTAAGCTTATAGGTCTCTTGTTGATAGTTAATATGTTCCCAGAAGGTCCTAATTTTAACCTAAGAAGGTTTCTTAAGAAAAAATTAGGGTTTTTGGGGGTTAAAATAAATAATTAGGGTTCTAATTACCTCATTTTCACTTTGAGCCTATATAGAATTTTTGCCTCTAGTTTTATTGTTTTGTCAATTGTCAAGGAACTATGGCGAGGATTCAGGGAGCCCCACATCACGGGAATGCAGTGCACAAGTTTGGACGGCCTACAGGCATCAATGCCTTGGTATGTACTCTTGCATTTTTTTTTTTGTCTTTTCATGTTTGTGTAATTAATGCATGAAGAGAAATTAGGTGAGTGCACTAGATTTAGAATTTTTGCGCACTTGCATCAATTTTATTGCATTTGCTATTTTTAAATGGGCCACTTTTGATTTTTCTACTCGTACTTGCTCTGAATTTGTGCATTTGACCTAGTTTTTTTCTTTTTTCCTTTTCTTAATTTTTATACTTTTAACCTTTTGTTCTCATTTAGTTCCCTATTGTCATGATTTTTTTCTTTTGAAAATATTTGTGCTTTTGAGATTTGCACCTTGGCAATTTTCTTTCACTTTTGCCAAAAAATTCTTGCATTCTCCTTTTTCTCTCGCTTTTGTTTAAAAATTTCTCACTTTTGACAAAAAATTTTTGATTGTCTATTCTAGAATCCTATGTCAATTTGTTTGTTGTTATAGGTTTGTTTGATCTTCTCATGGAAAATTGTTAACATCATGGTTTGAATGGTTGTAGATGGTTTTTAATCTGCTCGTCAAGGGAGTGACCACCACATGATCTATTTGATTTAATCATTGGTTTAGATGTATTAGAGTGAGATGTTTTAGATGTTGTTGGGTTGCGACACATTTTCTCTATGCCCACCATCAAATGTCATAGCATGATAATGACTGTGCTCATGGAGAGGTGGCATTTAGAGACCTCGTCCTTCCATTTACCTATTGGGGAGGCAACCATTACCCTAGAGGATTTTTGGAGGATCCTCTGCATACCCATTCATGGAGAGCTTGTTATGTATTCTATTTGAAGGGGTACCCATGCTATTCACTATGTTCTTGGAGTGAGACATCTGGAGGTCT